>PVJN01050504.1:0-14814 GCA_004026805.1 Lasiurus borealis
GGGTCCCTAAATCGCGGCCCTGCCTGTCATCCGATGCCTCCTCCTCCTGTCCCTTGGAGATCCCAGGCCTGCTTCTTCCTCTAACCCGGGATCAAACAGCCCCCATCCCCCGCGCCCGGCTGATGAAACGTGCCCGCCCTCTCGGCGGCCCATATGGCCAGGACATGCGGGCTGCCTGTCTCGCTTTTCCAGACTCAGAGGTCAGACAGCACCCAGACACGCAAATAATAGTCAAATTATACAGGAAGTCGTCAAAGGAGCCCAACACAGACGGAGGCGACCCCTGACCCCAGGACAGGTCAGAAGTCTGGTTCAAGTTTCCCCTTCTTAATCTGTCACCAGGCAGCCCTGAATACTGCCCTTTGAATGAGACCATTTAGAGGGTCCACTTTCCCCCCATGTTGGAAGTTTGTTTTGTGTTTTTTTTCTTCTTACTGCAACTTGAATCTTATTTCTTGTAAATGACACTAACAATTTTCAATGGAGAAGACATATTTGGAGTGATATTAAAAGACTAGATTGTTTTTCCCCCTCTCCGGAAAAAGCCCAACTTAGAATATATTCTCCTTACTAAATTTAGATGCAGATTTTTTTTTGTTTAAATATAGAAAAGGCTCCAGTAAAGACGCCTGTCTTCTTCACACACACCCAAACTTTGAATACCTCCCAGTGATCCTTAAAATGTTGGGAGATCCACAGCAGGCTGTGGAGGAAAAAGAAGAAAGAAAAAAGATACAGTGGAATGCGGAGACACTGTCACTCAAGAAAGGCAGAGAAGTAGAAAGATGCCCCATGTATTCTTTAGAGAGGAAGGGACAGGGAGAGAGACATAGAAACATCCATGAGGAGAGAGAATCCTTGATCGGCTGCCTCTGCACGCCCCACCCTGGGGATCTAGCCCCCAGCCCAGGTGTGTGCCCCGACCGGGAATCGAACCGTGATCCACAGAGAGACGCTGGTTCACCGATAGACACTCCATCACTGAGCCACGCCAGCAGGGCTCCTGAAGTCTTTTCTAAAGACCAAAGGGCCTGTCGGGATGTTAAAACTATAGAGATGGGCCTTGTGCTCCTAAGCTTCTCTCCGCAGTAACAGCCCTCTGCCTTGCTTGGCTCAGAAGGTGATGGAGAAGGAGACCCTCATCCAGGGATCCCCATTTCTTGGGAGTGGGGGTGGGGCGGTCACCCGCTCTGGACGAAGCTCAGCCTGTGTTGACGTGGCTCTGGAGGAATCCTGTCCTCCTGGAACCAGAAAACAAGCCCAGCGACGTCCTCTCCAGACGGTGGCGGACATGCAAGAATGCCAGGACGCCTTCTCCGCTTCTATCACCCAGCTGCTAGCATCCCTCTGGACCAAGTGAAATCACGTGACCAAACCCAGCATCAAAGGCTCCCGCCCACAGCAGCAGGCCCTGCCCTGTCCCCTGGGGTCTGGTCTTGGGCTCAGACAAGAGGTGACCAAGTCAGACCATTGGGTTTACTTCCCACATCCTGGAAAATTCCTCACGCACAGCAGGAGGACAGTGACTGTGGATTAAAAACCAATTACAGTGGTACCTCGAGATACGAGTTTAATTCGTTCCGTAACCTTGAGGCTTGGGAAACTATGAGACGCTCAAGTCTCAGTAAACTGGTGGGTTGTGTGCAGCTGACCTATCCACTTGATGACTCCTATCTCAAATGTTGCTCGTATTTCAAAGCAAAAATCGCTCGCTCAACGGCTCATATCTCAAAAATCTCTTATGTTAGGGCACTCGTATCTCGAGGTGCCACTGTACTAAATTGTATCCAGGAAGAAACCAGTCCAGTCCAGGTGACAGAGAGGTACTACGTGTATCCTGAAGGAAAGAATATATTCCTCAGGGAAAGAATGTATTCTCACCTAATTCCTCGTCCTTATTCGGCTGGCCAGCTAGGTCATCTTTTACATGGAGAGTTAATTAAAACGAACTGTAAAATTTCTTTTAGGAAGCCTTTCAGAGAGTGCTGGTGGAGATAAATAGGTTTTCTTTTAAAAACCACAAAGCCAGGCTTGTAAATGCAGGGGTGGACAGGGGGAGGTTGACAGCGGGGCATAACACAGAGTTTATTCTTGCACTACAATGTATTCATCACTGTCTTATGTAAAACCTACTCTGCCCACCCCTGCATCGCTTTAATGATTACCATCAACCACCCGGCCCCAGATGGACCTCTTTTATGGGGTCAGAAATGCCCAAGTATATAAAGCGAGGTCTCAAATGCACACGGACTTGCCTGGCACATCATGTCTTTAGGGCCCTGGTTAGGAAAGAGCTGTGCACGCATGTCTACCGAGTTTGGCGACACCAACAACCATTCTCCAATTCCCTAGCTGCCGACGGATGTCCCGCTATTCACTCGGTTCTAGCACCAACTACCCAGAAGTAGCCTCATCCCCACAGGCTTAAGGACTCAGTCCCTCCAGGCCACCCCCACCTCGGACACCAACTACATGCCCAGGGCACCTGACTTCCAAGTGACTGGTCTTGAATGAGGTTCCAAAACACCCTCCTCAGGTTGGAAAATGTGTGGAATGCACAGAACTCAGCGAGTCGCTGGCCTTGCACTTACTGGTTTCTTATAAAGACGAATACTCAGGAACAGCCAGAGAGGCACCATGCATGGAGCGAAGGATGGGGGCTGGAGGGGGGCGTCAGAGTCCCACGCCTTGTCCACGAGCTGTGCCTCCCTGCACTGCCATGTGTGTGCCAACCTGGGAGCGCCCCTCACTCCCCTGTGCCAGGCTTCCTCGAGCTCCATCTCCAGCTCTCTGCCCTCCATTCCCAGAGGGCAGAGGTCAGTGGGCTGACAGCTACAGTCCTCTAATCCCTTGCTTTCTCTGCTGACCAGTCCTAGCCTGAAGCTGGCCAGGGCCCCGCTCTAAGTCTCTCAGGAGCGTGAACTCAGGGGTCATCTCAGAGGCCTCCTTACAAATAACTAAAGGCACTCCTGTCCCTCAGGACACTCTGTGCCAGGAACTGAGGACGGACACCAAACACAGATATTGGTTTTTTTATAAAAGAGCATGTTGGCAGGGGCCTGAGTGGCAGGCAGGTGGTTACAGATATACAGAGAACAGACACCAAGGCCCACTCTGCATGTGGGTGTGTGGCAGCCTCCGTCCTTGGGGTGGGGCCTGGGTGGAGGACCTTAGAGTTGGAACCTGCAAAGGCCACCGGCCAGGCCCACTGCAGACCTAGATCCATGCCATCGGGGCCCCCACTGGACTGCCACGCCTTGCTCATAAGACAGAGCCCAAACCCTTCAGCGTGAAACTGTAGGACTTTTCTGGTTGGATCCAGTACATTCACAGGACGCCGATGGGGGTCCTGTCATCCTCCTTGATGCCTCTCTTGGCATAGGGCACCCGCCTCAGTCCTTGGACTCACCTGCCATGCTCATCCTCACTCCATCTCATCCAGCCCTTGGAAAGTTTGCTCCAATGTCCCTCCCTTCCGAGGCCTCCTGGTGCCCCCGATGGATGGGGACAGGTGCCAGCAGCCCTGCCATGCGCTCCAGACAAAAGTCGCTCTGAGGTAGGGCTTTCTGATCAGTTTCAGCAGCAGACTGCCCCCTCCCTGTGACCCACAGAGCCCGGGCAGTGTCGCTGTGGAGGGCTCTCGGGGTGCGGTCCTATGTAAACTAGATAATACCTAAGTCACCGTGACGTTTATGTTCTAGTGGAAAAGAAACAAATGAGTAAATGTGTGAATTTTATCACATATTTATAAATTATACCGCATACTTGATAGCAGCCAGTATGAAGAGACTAAAAAGAAAAGAGAGGGGGAAAAGGAACTCCTCAGGAGTGGGAGGAGGTAGACACACACATTCAGTAAAAATAACAGGAAAAGCCTCGTGTACAGCATCAGGCTGAACCCATCCTTCCGTCTGTCCACCCGTCCATCCATCCACTCACCTACTCATGAATACATTCTTTCATCCTTCATTCTTTCGTTCTGCTAACCAACCAGCTATTCTTTCAGTTCCCCACCTGACTAATAGAAATATAGGCATACGATATTTTATGTTTTTATATATTTTATTGATTTTTTTACAGAGAGGAAGAAAGAGGGAACAGAGAGTTAGAAACATCGATGAGTGAGAAACATGGATCAGTTGCCTCCTGCACACTCCCCACTGGGGGTGTGCCCGCAACCATGGTACGTGGCCTTGACCAGAATCGAACCCGGGACCTCTCAGTCTGCAGGCCGACGCTCTATCCACTGAGCCAAACCAGTTAGGGCAGCATACAATATTTTATTCACCCGACCGCTAAAATAGCCACCCACCCATCCACTTCCCAGAAGTTAGTTGGTTCATTTATTCACTCCCTCACTTGTTCATTAATTTATAGATGCATCCATCCACTCTTTCTTTCCTCACGTGTCTATTCAAATATTTATTCCGTGACAGGTGTTCATAAAACACCTTGCTTGTCCTCCAGTCCCATGAGCAGCAGGGGTGCGGGTGTGGGGGTGAGGCAGGCAGAGGGGCCACACCCTGGGCTGTCCCTGAGGGTGACTTTCCCCACGCGTTGAGGAAATGTGTTTAATTACTCACGTCCCTGCTGGAGCCGCCGCTTGGACCTTGGGGGCTGGCATTGAGCTCCGGGGACATCAGATAGCAGGGCGGCCGTGTCAGGGGCCTTATCACAGCCTCATATACTAAAAGGCTGCTATCGGGCTATACACCCTGTCACCTTGGACCGGGAATAAATAATGCACGCCTTTCACGGTGACTACTCCTCCGGGCTGTCTCCATAAATCATTTACCGGAAGGCACCGCTTACCTCCCTCCCCCCGCCCCTGGGTCCCTGAGCTCGGGTGCAACAGTGGGAAGGGCCTGGCCGCTTCCGGGCATGATGGGAAGGTGACTCCCCACTTGGAAGGTGCGTGTGCCCATCCACCTCAAAAAGCAAAGAGGCAAGAAGGCCTGGCAGTCATTGACCACAGAGTGGACACCCTCATGGAACGGACACCCAGTCCGTCCATGCCACTGAGGCTGCAGGCAGCCAGGGCCCACTCTGGAAGCCAGCAGCAGCATGTAGGGGTGAGGAACCTTTTCTTTGCCAAGTGCCATGTGGATATTTACACCATCATTTGCGGACCATACACAATTATCAACTTAGAAATGAGCCGCTAGGTGTGGTCAAACATTTAGTTCATTCACCTCTCATGACCTGGCAGGGCCAGACCCAATGAAATCAGGGACCTTATATGGCCCCCGGGCCAGATGCTCCCCACCCCTGCCCTAAAAGATAGTGTCTATTTTCAACTTGATGTATTTCCAGGAATGTACCTTCGACCTGTAATCAAGACAACCAATTATCGATGAGAGAGTTCATGCTCATTCCTTCCACTGCAAGCATGTGCATTACACGTACAGCGCGTCTCAATTCAGACTCGCCCCTTTCCAGGGCTCAGTGGCTGCGTGTGGCCAGTGGCTGCTAATTGGCCACCACAGGTCTCAAGGGCGGTGGCGATATTAGGGCCAGTGGGAGCCAGAGGAGGGAATTGGGGAGGAAGGCCTCCTGTTTTCATCCGTAAGGAGGACCGCTGGGCACTGACTTCAGACAGAGGGAATCACTTAAGTACTCTCACAGTGACCCATCGAGGTAGGTGTGGGTTTTTTTTTAACATTTTTATGGATTTCAGAGAGGAAGGGAGAGGGAGAGATAGAAACATCAATGATCAGAATCCAGGACTTGCCCAGAGTCCCAGAGTCAGAAAACAGTCACCTGGAGCCGAAACCGGTGTAGCTCAATGGATAGAGCTTCGTCGGTCTGCGATCTGAAAGGTCCCAAGTTTGATTCTGGTCAAGGGCATGTACCTTGATTACAGGCACATCCCCACTAGGAGATGTGCAGGAGGCGGCTGATGGATGTTTTTCTCTCATCGATGTTTCTAACTCTCTATCCCTCTCCCTTCCTCTCTGTAAAAAATCAATAAAATACATTTTAAAAAAAGAAAAAAGACAACAGTCGCCTAGAAAGGAGGGTCTGGGCTGCTGCGGCCCTCCACTGAGCATGCACCTGCTGCCTGCCTGGATATGCAGCTGTAGGCGGGAAGCTGGCACCCTGCACGGCTCCTGGTCCAGGGTGTTCTTCGTCTCCCCATAATGACTTCCTGTCGTGCATAGAGCAGGGGCTCCTCCTCACTCCTCAGGTGCTGTTGCCACAGAGCCATCGGCTGCCGCCACCTCTCTCTGTTTGCTTTCCCTGGTTCCCCAGCTCCAGAGCACACGGGATCCTCACATCCAGTGCCCACGCCTCTCTACCCTCAGCACCCTGGAGAGAGGCACATCCTTCCCAGCCTTCAGAGCACAGGGCAGACCCATGGATCCTGGAGCTGCTGGTATAAAACAAAGACAGGACCTTAACATAAACGAGGGAAACAAGCCTGTCCTTGTCCTTGTTCGTTTCTTCGGCCCTCCAGGAAGGAAGCGCTCAGCAAGGAGGGAAGCTGGTAGTGAGAACACAAAAACCCTCTGTCCTGACAGAGTTCCCAGCGGAAGAGAGGTGAGGGGAGGTAAGAGGCAGAGGCTCAGCTTCCTGTTCTGGCTCCGCCACCTGCCCCTCCCTGGACAGACTCCTGCGGACCTACCCTCGGTTTCCTCATCAGTAAACTCTGACCCTGGCAAGGCCAGAGCCAACCTAGGGGCTTCTCTTTGTCCAGGGCTTTGTGTAGGTTAATCAGAAGCGTCCACACCCAGCCCAGTCTGGCCCCCATCATCCGGCTCACCCAGGACGCTTTGGTGCGGAGACCAGAGAAATGAAGGGAGATGGAGGGAAGGGGGGAGGGACACAGGGGGAGGTCTGATTGAGAGAAAATGAGTAGAACAGGAAGAAATTAAAGACACAGAGAAATAAATAAAGGAAAGTGAACTAAAAAGGGGATGAGCAGACTGAAGAAGCAGCGAGAATAAGTCCGAGGGAGACGGTGGACTTCCTCATTATTCTATAAACTACTTCCCCTTGTATTAGTTTGATCCAAATTCCATCATTTTGTGAAATGTCTTTCTTGCTGGGAATTGAATGGACCAACCACATACGCTCTCTCCTATGAGAAAATACGCTTTATTCCGGGTTACAGAAAAAAATGGAAGTGGGCACAGAAGCTGTTTTAAAAGTTATTATAAACCGCTTCACCTTCGTTTGCAGCCCCTCACTTTAAAGCTATTTTCGATGGCTCACTTATCTGGCTTACGTTTACTGTAGACGTGTGTGCATACGTGTACACGGGTGCACATGTATGTGCATGTGTAACCCATGTGCATATGTGCCTGCGCTGAAATGGGAATATGCAGATCCTGGCTGGCATTCTCTGGATGTTCCCTGCGAAGCCAGGATGCTCTCGATCTGAGCGGTACCCACATCCAACAGCATAACTAATCCCAGCCCGCCAAACGGGTCCCTGTCTCAGGATAGAGATCCTATATATACCGGGGCCTGGAACCGAAAGGCACCAAACCTCCCATTTGGACCTTAAAACTGGGTCCCCACCAAGAATGCCGTCTTCTCGGCTCGGTCTGCGATTTGCCAATTAAATGTTTGTCATCTAAATTTGGAAGCAGGTCATTAGCATATCATTATTGATGCCACATGCAAGCTTACACTTCCTCCCTCCAAGAAAGAAAAAATCAGCCGCAGCCGCTCCAGCACGGTCGTTAATGTAAGAAATTAGCATGTCCGCCTCGAATCCTCACTTGACCGACGCTTGACCGACGCTGACCCTCTCAAAAGGCCACACCCCAGGGCTGGGTCCAGACCACAGCTCCCAGTGAAGGCTTTTAGTGACTAAGGTGCTGGCTGCTGCTTCGCTGGCCCCTGCCCCTGCTGGTGAGTCTGGGCATCCCTGCCGGGCGGGCACAGCCCTCCCAGGCCTCCGGAGGGGGCCCCACCCGCACGGTCCCACGCTCCGGAACCCTGACCTTTTGACAGGGCCGCGTAGGCAGGCGGGGGGAGACAAAGGAATACACGTTCGGGGGAAGAGCCACGGTGAACTTGGCAGATGGGTCTCTGATGTAAGCTCTTAATTAGGGCCGCGCGGCTGGCTGACCTCTCAGGAGACAAAAGGTGTGTTCTCAGAGCCCAGGGCTCACCTGTTCCCGCTCCTTATTAGCCGGGAGCCTTTCAGCACCGGCCTGCAGCATGCAGACTTTGGGGGGGGGGGGCGGTGTTATTCTGAGAGAAGAACCGGCAGTTTTGCATGAAATATTCTCAGCCGGCAGATGGGAGAGGGCGGGTTGTCACGTCCAGAGAATCTGATCCGAGGCTGAGGTTAGGCCGGGGGACAAAGATGGCATTGTTCCAGCATCGATACAGTCAGGATGGCTTCTGGTTCGGGGGTAGGAGGAGAGCGGGGTGGGGCGGCAGACAAGGGGGCCGGCCTTGCCGAAGTGCTTGTCTTTCTGGAAATCTCCAGCCACCCAAACAGGCAGGCCGCGCCGTCCTTATGGTCCAGATATGGAAACCAAGGCCCCGCCAGGCAAGCGATTCCCCAGGAGCACATCCGGGGGACAAAGCCCACATTTATCTGGCGCCTAAGCCTGCTCCTCAGTGGCCTGTTTTCATTCGCCTCGTCTCCCTAGAGCCCCCTCCCACCTGGGGCACAGGGCCCTCCCATCCAGGGTGTGACTGCTGGGAGCCGGGCATGGCCAGCGCCGGTAATGTCCCGCCAGGGATGCGAATGCTGAGGCTCAGGATATACACCCAGGTGCTCTGGTTTTGAGTCTGATGCCCGCCTTCCTCCACATAGATTTCAATGCTCATGTCTGCTGCCCCCAACTGCAGATAGGCAACCCCAAAACCCTGGAATGATCGGGGAGCTACTCTGGGTATCCCAGCTTCTTGATAACAGGGTTAGGTTCAGACTCCTAACCTCTTTTTTTTTTAAATATATTTTATTGATTTTTTACAGAGAGGAAGGGAGAGAGATAGTTAGAAACATGGATGAGAGATAAACATCCATCAGATGCCTCCTGCACGCCTCCCACTGGGGATGTGCCCGCCACCAAGGTCCATGCCCTTGACCATAATCGAACCTGGGACCTTTCAGTTCGCAGGCTGACACTCTATCCACTGAGCCAAACTGGTTTCAGCCAGACTCCTAGCCTCTTAACTCCCAACTCAAGGCTATTTCCGTGAGCAATCTAATGAGCGGACACCCTGTGAGTATGAACTGAGGCCTCAGGGTCGTATTGGGACGATTCCTGCTGATGTCCCTCTCACAGAGCCAGGGCCCTTGATGGGAAATATCTAGAAAGGGCATCCGGGTATTTCTCCCTTCCTTCCTTTCATTCTTCCATCCTTCCTGTGTTCCTTCTTTCCTTCCTTTTTGTAATGTTTTAAAAATATTTAGACTTATAGAAAAGTTGCAGGAATAATACAAAGAATTCCTATATGCCCTTTTCGTCAGAGTCCCTAATTAACATTCACCACAGTCTCTATAGGTTAATGGCTAGATGGCTAGGTAGGTAGAGATCAGATACAGATACAGATACAGAGACAGGTACAGATACAGACATAGTCATAGACATCATAGACATAGACAGAGATGACATAGATATTTATAGATACACATACAGACATTATTATTTGTGTTTACTGAGCCATTTGAGAGTAGATTGCAGATATGAGTTCTTTTACCCATAAAGACTTCAATGTGTTTCTTAAATAACCACAGTACCACGGGAAAATCACTAAGTGAATACTAATATCCGCTGTGATCTAATCCACAGATCTGATTCAGATTTCACCAACTCTCCCAAGCTGTTCCTAAAAGCGAAATACACTTACTTTTCTTGGCCAGGATCAAGTTGAGGACCCCATGTTCCGTTTAGCGGCCCTCTCCTTAGTTTCCCTTACCTGGAACCACTCCACCCACAGTCTAGTTTTGCTTTCATGAACTTGACATTTGGAGGCACTCAGGCCAATTTTTTTGCAGAACGTTCTTTGATTTGCGTTTGCCTGCCGTGGCCTGGGGACAGAGGCAGGGATGCCATAGGAGCAGTGCTATCCCCTCCATCCCAGGAGGCATGTGGGGGCAAGGTGCCCCATTATTGTCGATGTCACCTTTGATGACTTGCTTGAGATGGTGTCTATCGGGTTTCTCTACTGGGAAGTTCTGCTTTTGCCCCTTTCAGATGAAGAAGCATCTTGTTGTAAGATGTACTGAGGCTCTGCAAATATCCAGTTTCTCATCATACTTTGGTGTTTGGAATGTCTTGCCTGGGGCAGCTCTTACTATCAAAGTTGGTGATTGTCTAGCTCCTCCTTCTCTCCTGCATTAGTTAGTGGCCATTCCCTGGTAAGAAAGAACTCTCTTCTCTTCTCAACTTACTCACCCATTCATTTGGTCATTCATTTCTGTTGGGATAGGCTTCCGGATTCAAACTCACTCACTGGGCTATCTTTCCTGTTTCTTCATCCTTTCTCTCTGTCTCTCTCTCTCTGTCTCCCTCTGCCTCTTTGTCTCTCCTCTGTCTCTCTGTCTCTCTCTTTTTCACACACACACACACACACACACACACACACACACACACAAACACAAATGCTGGAGAGTGAGTGGCATGTGGGTCAGAGAACAAAGCCTTCGGCTGAGTTTGAAAGGCTGCCTTTCGGGTGGAGACTCGCTGAGAGGAGGAAGGGGAAGGCAGGAACAGCCCGGCCAGCCAGCTAAAAGGCTCTGAGAAGGGTTCCTGTCTCTCATGCCCTCAGCAGAGAGGCTTAAATACCTCCTTCTTGGACAAACAGATCAATACAAGCTTTTTAACATCTTCAATGAGAGCTCATTAATGCTCCCTGGGTGTCCTCCTGCAGCCAGGCTGACCTGAGAGGGGCAGGAGCTGAACTGGAGACGGATAATTATCTCAGAGATAACACTTCACATGGGCTCCTGGCAGAATGTGAATTGTTTTTCTAATTATTCAGGACAGCAGCTCGCAAGAGCGCAAACTAATTTAAAATACATTATGATTTATTTGCGCTAGTGAGGCCCAGCCTGTGTGTTGGGTTAAATGCTCAGTGAGGGGATGGCGGGCTTCTCCCTCTGTGCCCAGCCCTTCCTTGGTCCCAGAGTCCTTCTCTGAGTCATCCTGGGCCTTATTCTATAAAGAGAGAAGAAGAACAACTAAAAAAAAAAAAAAAGCATATACAGAGGCTAGCTAGGAAGGCAAAGACTCAGGGACCAGCTATCTTTTCCAATTTACCTCCCCCTCAAATGGAATGAGGAGCAGCTGGTGGGTGCTGGGTCTATCCCTTTTTGCTCAACCCGAGAATTGCTTTTTTCAATATGACCTTTGAACACATGCTTTTTACACATACACACCCGCAAGCAAGTCTGAGACAGTCCACGTATGAAGGTGGAGAGTGGGTGTCACACAGACCGCCTTTGGAATGTTGTCCAGGAATCCTATTTTTCCAAATTATTATTGTGATCCATCCAAATGCATGGTTTCTTCTAGTCCAACAATGGCTGTTATTGATATAATATCTTTAACTAAACCAAAATTTGGTGTCATATCTACTATCACATTGTCAATGAGAAGATGGGCATCACCACTGTAGCACCACCAGGTCACCACCACCACCAGGTCACCACCACCACCAGGCCACCACCACCACCACCAGGTGACCAATACCACCAGTTACCATACCCTCCAAGTCACCACACCTAATACCATTACAACCACCTTCACCATCCTCACTATGATTTCTACCTCCATCACCCCACTACCATCCTTACTAGGATTTCTTCCACCATCGCCATGACAACCACTATCATTACTTCCAAACCATCATCATCTTGTCCATGACCAGCACCCGGATGGAGTGAGAAATGTGACTGCAGGTCTTCCCCAAGTCTGAGAGTCCTCCTGCTTTTCCTCTTCCTCGTGTCTCTCCAAATTGAGAAATACCTTCAATTGGCTGAGTGATTCTATTTTTATGTGTCATCTACAGAAGTAATCAAAATGCAAATAATTCTGTAAAGAGATATCCACAAATCATTATTCATAATGATTGCTAATATGCACAGTAAATAATTTTACAATGGTCAAGTAAATTATACAGTATCCATGTGATTACCTAGATACAGATATTAAAAATGTTTTCCAATAGACAGGGATGTTTACAATATAGTAGTAATTAAAGTATAGGCAATACATAGATGATAGCTCCACTTATTAAAAAAAGAGAGCGAGAGAGAGGAAAACAAGACTGGAATAAAATGCACATCTAATGCCATAGAAATTCTGACTGGGTGATGCTTGTATGATATTTTAATTTTGGGGTTCATACTTGACCACATTTTCCAACTTTTCTCTGACGAGAAAGTGGATGCTTGTAATAACAGGGAATATTTGGAGGCAGATCCCGGAACATCTCCCACTTTGAAAGCGGAATGGATAACAACATGTCACCTCGTCTGGAGCGCCTTCTCTGGCTCTGTGGCAAGTATCCCACCCACTTCCTCTCGCTCCCCTGGAACACCACGTGGCCTCTACCAAACATTTTCCACTCAAACCCGTGCTTTGGGTGTTTGTAAACTTCCCAACATCCTCTCCAGTGAATTCTGGCCAGCTGCGTACTGGGAACTTTAAAATCCCCTTCTTCTTTCCCCGCTCCCTCCTTCCTTTCTTTTACCAATATTTATTAAGCATCTATTATAAGCCAAGTGCTATTCTAGACCCGGGGGGTTGACGGGTGAGCCAGAGAGGCAGGCACTGTCCCCTAGATCACATAGAATCTGTTACATACCTGATGGGGGAGACACACATTAGACACATACAATACACTAGAGTGTCATCCTGGCTGAGCAGTGTGCTTTGCTTGCGACTCACTCTCCATTCCCCTTGGTCCCCGTGGGCATGGCACAGGCCCAGCTGGAAGGGCAGCCCCTGATGAGGCCTGAGCCTACTCCCCAGCCACCGAGCTTGGGTTTTAGGGGTCCAGGGGGCACCTGGGAGCACACCTGATCCCTTTTCCCTTGGAGCTTCCCTGCGGGCGGGGCGCAGAGAGGACACATGAACACCTGGTAGCCAGCAGCTGGGCTGGATTCCCGCCTCGGAGCCCTGACAGGCCACTTCCCAGCCCGAGGACCGCCAGGGGCCGGTGATTCTCAAGCCTATGAGCAAGGCTCCGTCAAGCGGTCCTGGGGGCGACCCTGTGGCCACTTCAGGACAGGGGACTTCTCCAGCCACAGGGCGGGAACCCCTCATAGGCTGGGCCCTTCCCCGGTTGCGAAGGCACCTTCTCCTCCTGCCACCTGCTTCTTGGCCTTGGACAAACAACACGAAAAGAGAGCGGGCCAGCTCGTGCGGCGGAAACAGTCCACCTCATCTCACAGCCTCCCACACCATCAGCCGCTCCTGGCGATGCCATTTTATCCTTTCAAGCCTTTCACCCCTCCCAAGAAGGATTGGAGAGAGCTTGCACACACTTACTCCATCAACAAAACAGCAACCAGGAAAGAAAGTAGAAACATGGAAAAGCATTGCAGGGGAGAATATGGCCCGGGGTAGGGAGGGGGAAACGCAATCAGTGCCCAGAGAGAGGCCCTGGGGCCTTCTCAGAGGTCACACATGGCCCAGGTTTCCCAGAGTGGACGCAGGATTAGTGACATGCGTTTCAGTGCCCATAAAACCAACGTTCCCTGAGAGGTCCTGTTCTTTCCGAGAGAGGGACACAGAAATGTTTCTGAGGCCCTTCAAGGAGAGCAATACCCCCCCGCTCCTCCCCGCCTCTATCTGTAGTCGCGGGGCCTCCTGGGCAGGGTACAGCTCCTGAGATCCCTGCTCCCCACCCAGCTGTGAACAGGGCCCGCTCAGAGCAGTGGCTGAAGGCCGCACTGAGAGGCCCCAGCATCTCTGTGCAGACACAGCCTGGAGGCGGAGAGGGACGCGAAGGCACCCGGAGGAGGGGAGAGGGAGACAGCTCCTGGGACAGAGCGGGGGGTGCCCACCCACCCCCATGCTGGTGTGCATGGAACTGGAGGAAGTGGGGCAGACCAGTGTGCCCACTCACTTCCCGCTCAGACACGCTCGCAGGGGCCAGAGGGAGCAGAGTTCTGGGGCAGGGAAGGTGCAGTCACACCGGGGATGCAGCCACCAGCTCTGAATGCCTATTACGCGCCCGGGTCAGGAGACACGCAGGGGCTGCCTGGTCCTGCCTGCTCTCAGCAGATCCCGGGCACGAAGACCTGGCCGCAGGGGCCCGTGCTTATGAGTCCCCAGCCTCCTTCCCTCAGAGGGCCATCTCCTTCCCAGGAAGAGTGGAGCCATCCAAGAAAGGCGCCCCTTTAGCTGCTGTGGGGGTGCTGTGGGAAAATCACGGCTAAGAGGGAAATGGAGCAACCCCAGGAGAAATCTCCCATAAGCCAACCCGACTCCATCCCCAGATGGACCCCAAATGCCTCCCTCCTGACACGGGATCCTCAGGGGCAGAAAAGGAGTTTGTCCTCTCTTTCCCCGCAGGAGACAATGCCGGCGCTCCGGGTCTGAGTTCCCCGTGGGTCTGAGGAAGCCCCGTGGGTCCCTCTTGAGGAGAAACGGGCAGCTCTGTCCCCAGGATTTTGTGGACACAGGGGTCCAGGGCCTGGAGGGACACAGTCACCCGTCGGGTGGGGCATGAGTCCCAGTGGGTTTCTGTGGCCTCCAGGTGCGTGGCCTCATCACCTGCAGGTTTTTCCCGGGACCCTGGGTGTCAGCCAGAGGCCAGGAGAGAGAGAGAGAGAGAGAGAGAGAGAGAGAGAGAGAGAGAGAGAGAGAGAGAGGGAGGAAGGAGGGGAGGGAG
>PVJN01050505.1:0-14817 GCA_004026805.1 Lasiurus borealis
TACTGCAATGAACATGGGGATGCAGATATCCCCTCAATAATGGTCCTATACACATCTTTGGGCCTACACGCAGAAGAATTGCTGGATCAGGTGGTAGCTCTAGCTTTAATCCTTGAAGGGCCCTCCGTTCTGTTTTCCCAAACGCCGCCGCCGATTTATGTTTCCACCAACAGTATCTGAGGGCTCCCTGATGGCAGCCACTCTACCAGCTGGAGGTGACACCTGCCTACGGCCGGGACGGGCATTTCCCTGGTGGTCAGGGGCGAGGAGCACCTTATCATGTTGCCCCCCATGGCTTCTTTGGGGGGCAGTCAAGTCCTTTGCCCATTTCTGGGTGATTTGTTTTCTTGCTCGTGAGCTGCACGGGTCCCCTATAATTTGGAAATTGAGAGCTTACAGGATCCGTGGTTTGCAAAATTTTCTTCCTTTCCAGAGGCACCTTTTCTTTCACTTGGGTTTGGTAAATCCAAAATCACCCCAAGCTTCTCAATGTATTAACAAAAACAACAGGCGCTTTCACTGGGGATGCCGAATGCTAAAGGAGCCTCTCCCGCCCCAGAACACCAGCAGCGCGCGGGACTATCGGCAAGTGGACCGTCCAGAGCGGAGCCCCACGGTCCCACGGGCATCGAGCGCATCCGTGAACGAAGCGCCTGCCGCCAGCACGCACCAGCTGCGGTGGAGAACTCTCCCTCAGCACGCGCTGGAGGAGGGCACGAGAGGAGGAGGGGTGCTGAGCCACAGCCCCCCCCTCGCCCCCGGGCACTGTGCCTGGGTTCTGGGGAGGCAGGGAGAGCGCCGGCAGCGTCTTTCTCAGGGAACACTGGGATAATGTGACAAAGTGGTACAGACACTGAGTGAGACTGTTTGTAGATATCAACATTATTTCTGACGTTTCAAATAACCGGGTCTACACAAGAGTCCCACGGCCTCACACCCAGAGCAGCGCCTGGGCGCGCTACATGGAGGCCCCAGCAGAGCAGGCTGAAGAGTAAGGTGACTGAGCGGCAGCCCGCCCGCTCTTTGTGGACGGGACACCGCGTCCTCCCTGCCTGCTCTCCGTCAAACGGAGCCCGGCACAGCCACCTCCGTTGCAGCCATTCTCATGGCTCAGGTGCTGGCTCTGTGTGGAGGGCTCTGTGCCCTGCACACTCATTTCACACGGGACAACACACCTCAGGCAACTCTTCAACCTCATCAAGTGCCCGACCTGCGCACCCAGCACAGGGGCGTCACTTACCGGGGTCCCGGCGCTCACGTAGCTCAGCAGCTTCTGGCGCATCTCCTTCTCCTTGAACTTCGAGCTCCTCTTGACGTAGATGCCCCCGTGCTGCAACAGGCAGAGAGCGTCACTGCACTGCCCGGGGCCGGCCGGCAGGCAGGCAGGCGGCAAACCACCGGACACGGCTCACTATCCCCCCCAAGAACGCGAGCTGGACCTTCTGTGCTGCAGCACGACCCAAATACAAGTGCACTTTGCAAAGCACATTATCGTTTAGTGTGGTTGGCAGTAAAACAAAAATACTTTATTTAAAAAATGCATTTTTAAGATAAAAAACTCAATCGCAGATGCATGTTAGTTCTCATTTTTTCCACTAATTGTGAAATCACTGACAAGTGTCCTGAAAACGTCCTTGTTTATGGTCTTTGGGTGTTAGAAACTAGCTCGACTAAGACATGTACACAGCACTGCTGCCGCTGAAACTGTCCCCAAATTCTTGGGTGAAGCCCTGCCCTGGGCTCCTGGCACTGATGTGACAGTTTGGGCTGGGCCTCCAGGGAGAGATGTAGGTCACGAGTCCCCAGGGGGCCTCCTCCAGCAGGCCAGGACCTGCCAAGGAGTGGAGAGGGGATACGGGGGAGGTGTCAGCTGCAGGGAAAGGCCTGCCAGCACCATCCCCGAAACAGGCTCCTGCTGTGTGCTGGCTGCAGGAGCCCGGCCTGCGCACAACCGGGTGGGAAGCTTAGTTCAGCTCCACATCAGGGCGGCGTTCGCCTCTCCTTAGTGCTACGTCGGACTGGATGCAGTGAGCAGACTGGCTGGACTCGTGCTGTCCTGGCCCAGAGTCTGAGCGACAGAAACGACGAGAGAAGCAAGCAGGGACAGCCTCGGGAGGAAGCAGGGGTCTGCCATTGGTGGCGGCTCCTTCCACGTATGCACTGGCCATCGGAATGCAGAGAGGACACGCAAAGGGCCACTGTTCATCCCAGACAGACAGGACTGCCGATAGCCCACCCTGTTAGAGGTCAAAGCCAGGCCGCACGCAGCACGGGGAGAAACTTCCCGAGCGTCCAGCGATGTCCTGTCGGTTCAAGCAGTGTCCTCCCTGTCACTGAGCTTGCTTCCTGAAGTCTGTTTAATTCAGAGCCTCCCGAGACACTGAACTGAGGACCAGCGCTTTCTCTCGGACACTTACTAGCAGGGGAGGTGTCAGAGAACGTGGTGTTTTCAGAAAGAGCCCAAGGGAAAGGCAGGACGGGAGAGAGGAAGTGGCAGCGGAGGGTCCTGGCACTGAGTGAGGTTGAGGATCAGCCTGAGGGAGAGCAAGGAGGGAGGAACACCCACCTAGAAAGGTGGCTGCGAGGGAGGCCTGCGTGGCCCTGGGACAGCCAGAGTGGGGCTGATGCCCCGGAACACAGCGCTGGGCGGGACGTGCCGGCATGTTCCGCTGGGCTGCGCAGCACCTGTCCTGGCAGACCCTCGCACAGCGCGGCACCGCCGAGCCCGGCGTGGAGAGCATGCCACGCCTCGCAGGCCTCTCCGGGGAACTGGCAGGGCACGGCCTTCTGCAGCTGGTCAGGCAGACGCAGACGCAGAGTAACCCTGGCCGAAGCCCCACCAGCGCTGGGACCTGAGAACAAGCCCACCGTGTTCAGGGTGGGCTGAGCTGGGAAAGGGGATGGACTAAGGATTTCTCGCGTTATCATGGGATCTGCATGCTCTCAAAACAAGACCCACACCCCCGTTACTCTGTGCAAACATGTCCAGGTCACCACTACAGGGTAGAATCCTGCCAAGCTCCAGCTAAGCATCCTTCCAGGGCTCTTACTGTTTAAGGCTAGTCTTCAACTATTTCATAAAACTGTGATTTGGTTTTTATTTTTTGAGACTATAGCCTGTCTTGGGTTGAGAAGGTCAAGGAAGGGAAAAGAAAGGATCCTAGTAAAATGGAAATGAAGGAAAACTGAGATTGGGAGCAATGGGTGCCAGATGTCTTTTATTTTGAAAGGTGCCTTGACTTCTGACTCCTTTAGAATTCCAAAACATTACAGGATCATTCGTAAGTATTCTTTGGTTCATGGGTTGCCGCTCAACCATTGACCCACCCTGCCTGGGCCATATCACTTTTATTATTGGCTTCTTAAGCTAACTGTCTATCAAATTCTGTGCTGTTAAGTTTCCCTATTTGATTTCTATACATTTGCACTTTTGCTATTTAATAAAACTATCTAGGTAATCATTTGTGTATATAAATACACACCATTCAAAATGTGAAATAAAATTACTTCAATTTAGTAAAAGCTATTAAACTCATAAAAATAACGCTCCAACCTGTACATTAATATTAAGTGGCTATTTAATTTTTAGGTCTACATTTTTCCTAAAAAGCAGGGCAGCAGCGTTACCTGAGAGAAGTAACAGCCGTACAAGGGAAGCCACTTCAGGCCGTCTTTCAGCACGTAGCGCACGTGCCCCAGGGCGCCCTGCCGGACGGCCAGGATGTCCGCCACGATCCAGTCCACTGGGAGACAGGGAGACAGGCGTCAGTGCGCCGGCCGCAGCGCCAGCATCTCCCCCCGCCCCCGCCTGCCCCCATAGCCGGAGCGCCCTCACCACATTCTCAAAGGAACGTGCTTGGAAAATGTTAAGATCTGAATTCTAATATTACTTTAAATCAATATCAGACATTTAAAAACATATAAATTCTGTATTTTCTAATTTTTGTTGTTTAGGGTTTTTGTTTTGTTTTTTTTTGTATTTTTGTTAGTGGAAGGGAGGAGGAGAGGTGGAGAGGCAGAGAGTCATTGATTGGCTGTCTCCCACACATGCCCTGACTGGGGCTGGAGATCAAGCCCGCTGAGGTGCATGCACTTGACCGGAATCAAACTCAGGACCCTTCAGTCTGGGACCAAACAGCTAGGGTTAGAGTTTTTGTTTTGTTTTGTATTTCTTGAAAGGCTTTTATTTCATGAGCAAAATGCAAAGGTTACAAAGCACCATAGCAATCCAAAAGCAGGGATAAATAAGCTTCTCTAATTCTGAGTCTAGAAGACATGACAAAATGATCAGCAAAAACACGGTTCAGTGAAACTGCCCAGTGCTACTGGAATTCTGCCTCTGCTCATACGGCCAACAGAGGCAGGGACACGCGCCAGTGAGCTTCAGCAACCACTGGCTTACAGGGGCACCGAACCCAGGACCTCGGCAGCATATGCCCAGGTTGTGGGCTCCATCCCTAGTGTGGGGCATGCAGGAGGCAGCTGATCCATGACTCTCTCTCTCCTTCTCCCTTTCTCTCTGACATCAATAAAAACATGTTAAAAAACACACACACACACAAAATTTGTCAACACTTGGTAGTGTCAACTCTTGTCCTACAAAACTGAGTGTGATCATTAACAAGTCAAAACTGAAGCCAATACATTCCAAGTTCTCAGTCTCTTTGCTGTGTCCCTGGCAGAGGCAGGAACGAAAGCACCAAGGTGTGGAGACACAGTGGGCAGGGGAGGGAGGGCAACCGCACACAGGCCTTCCTGCTGAGGCATCATCAGCATCAGCACACTTTTCTCCCTCTGCTCCGAGCACTGCCTTTTTGGAGAAAGATGAGATTTAGGAAGTGTGCCTCGAAAGCAGCCGCAGGTTCGAAGACGTGAAGAGGGACAAGGACTGTAGCCGTGTGCACGTGTTGCTTTGGGTGCTGCACACAGCCTCTAAGCAGTCATCCCGGGGACACCTGGGGAGGAGGTGATGCAGTCCTCACCACTGTCGTTTGTAACTATGGCGGAATTAGTCTGAGAGCGCCTCGCTGAAAGTCTGGCAGTGCTTCACTGAGACCGTCTTAGAAGGCCTCTGTCGGAGGAACAAGCCGTGGGTAGCCTGCACTCGAGAGGCAGAAGGGCCGCCACGCAGACACGGACGTCGTGCTGAGGTCGTGCGCCTCACATACCAAGCCTCTTTCTGCAGCTCAACCATCAGAATATGAACGCACACTCACTGTGACCCGCCAGCCCCCTCCCAGACACATTACCTACAGAGGAAGAACGCACAGACATGTAGAGTGTGTTCAAAAAAGTGGGGAGGCAGGAAACAGCTTATTTACACTCAGCACAGGGAAGAGGCAAGATGAGGGAAATTCATGGTGAAATCACAAATACAAGGTCACATCATCTCTGCATTACAAACTCACATTTTAACAATAACAAAAATTTTCATTTAAATATACAAGAACATTACTCTGAATGCCCATGTATTTCCGTAGAAAAACCTAAGATTCACGCAAATTAAATACAAACCTGTGCATTGATGATTTGCTAAATATATTATATTTTCTTTGTTTTTTGGCAAATCTCCATATAGCCGTATCTACAAGAGAAAACAAAAAGAAACATTACTTTGATATTTTAAAGCAGGTACTCGTGCTCGCCAGAAAACCGACAAACCCATGATGTCATGAGTATTCCCAGTCAGGATGAACACACACCAGATTTCTCCTCGGGGTCTGAGGGCATAAAGGACTGTGTTTCTCGGGTGGGCCAGGCTAATGGTCCTCAAGTGAAAGAAACACAATGATTCCTTGTGAGCAAAATACAGCCGCACGTTCCAACCGGACATGCACCGGCACGGCTTGCGAGGACCTTCCTTCCCAGCACCTCCCTCACGGTGTGTGTGTGTGGGGGGGGGATGACGGGGAAGGCGGGTGGCAGGTGCGTGCGGTGCGTGGAAGGAGACATGCACGTGCTGTAGAAGAGCGGTGCACAGAGAACCGGAGTATCCGGGACATGCGATTTTCAGAGATGAAGGTGAACGCTGAGGAGAAGATGAGGCTGTGACACCTATGCCTGTCAGACCTTTGCTCCCACCTCCTTCCTGGGAGGCCCGGATATGTCTCAGTCCCAGTGCTCATGGCAGTGAGTGCCAGGGCTGCCTGCTGCTCCCCCGGCTCCTGTCCGTGTGGGGGGCAGGCCCGGGTAAGCCCGCGGGTGGAGGGAAGGGTGTCCTCCCTGCACTGCACCCATCACAGCACAGCTCCCAGCACTCGGCTGAAACTGGCCTGCTTCCGTTCCCACAGGCACCTGCCTCGGGTGGCGGAGTGAGAAGGAAGGAGCCTGAGGCCGGCTGTGGGGTGGCCATCTGGGCATCTGTCCCTCGTGCCCTGGGTGGCAGGAGCATGGGGCAGAGCCTGCTCTGCCGCTGGGAGCTGCCTGGTGCGGGAGGTCAGGAGGTCGGCGCAGTCAGATTGCTGGGGTGCCCTGAGCAGCACTGCCCGCACTGGGGTCAGGGGGAAGCGTCTGCAGGAGGAGGTGTGTGTGTGTGTGTGTGTGTGTGTGTGTAGGGGAGAACTGCTGTGCCTGCGGTGTGTGTGTGGTGGGGGAACTGCTGTGCCTGGCTGTGTGAGCGACCACGTTTACTGAACACTAACTGCTTCCTCAAAACTGAGTGCAGAGCAAGGCTGAGCACCACCCACGGCCGCAGACTGCGATGCCCTCGACCATCGGAATCACTTTGCATTCCAGAGGGAAGTGCGGCTTCGCAGCCTGCCACAGGAAGGTCGGGTCACGGGCCCCGGCCCCATGTGGTCAGAGCCGTGCCAGTGACTGGTGGGCTGGAGCCTTGCTGCCAGCGGCTCCCCCTGAAACCTCGCCCATCCCTCACTAGGAGCTGAGCAAGGGCCCACCCTCCACACCAGCTCCTGCCTGACCGCACGCACTGCCAGGAGCACTCACAGGCGTGGGGGATAGATGAGGCCGCTGCCTGGGACAGGCCTGGAACATGGAAACCACCCAGCCAATGTGACGGCTCTATCACCCGATAAAGCGAATTTTTAAATTCAAAACTGAGTAAGAACAATAGCTCTCCAGTCCACCTTCCTGAAAAAGGTCTCTGATTAGACAGACATGCAGCCACACAGAATTTCAGTTTGAATAAAACTGCATATATGCCGAGACCGGTTTGGCTCAATGGATCGAGCGTCGGCTTGCGGACTGAAAGGTCCCGGGTTCGATTCCAGTTGGGGGCATGTCCCTTGCTTGTGGGCACATCTGCACTGTGGGGCATGCAGGAGGCGGCTAATCGATGTCTCTCTCTCATCGATGTTTCTGACTTTCTATCTCTCCCCCTTCTTCTCTGTAAAACATCAATAAAATAAAAAAAAACACAACTGCATATATAATGTATACTCCATGTTTATTTAAAACTAGAGCCTTGTGCATGAAATTCATGCATATGAGCGGGAAAGGTGTGTCCCTCTGCCCATCATGCACCCTCTTCAATCTGGGACCCCACAAGAGATGTCCAACTATCCAGAGAGTTGGACATCCCTCTCATAATCCAGAACTGCTGGCTCCCAATCTCTAGCCTACCTGCCTGCCTGCCTGATTGCCCCTAACCACTTCTGCCTGCCAGCCTCATCACCCCCTAATCACTCCCCTGCCAGCCTGGTCGACTCCAACTTTCCTCCCCTGCAGGCCTGGGTCCTTCCCAACTTTCTTCCCCTCCAGGTCTGATCCCCCTCAACTGTCCTCCCCTGCAGGCCTGGTTCCCCCGCAACTGCCCTCCCCTACAGACGTGGTCTCCACCCCCCCAACTTTCCTCCCCCGCAGGCCTGGGTCCTTCCCAACTTTCCTCCCCTGCATACCTGGTCCCTCGCCAACTGCCTTCCCCTGAAGGCCGGGTCCCTCCCAACTACCCTCCCTTGCTGGCCTTATCACCCACAACTGCCTTCCCCTGCCAGCCATCTTGGGACCACATGGGAGTGGCCATCTTTGACCATATGGGGTAGCCATCGTGTGGTAGAGTGACAGTCAATTTGCATACAGTGGTACCTCGAGATATGAGTGCCCTAACATATGAGATTTTTGAGATACGAGCTGTTGAGCGAGCAATTTTTTTGCTTTGAAATACGAGCAACAGTTGAGATATGAGTAATCGCGCGGATCGGCCAGCTGCACACGACCCACCAGTTTACCGCGACTCGATCGTCTCATAGTTTCCCACGCCTCAGTCAGTGTGCTTGTTTACCTCGTTGTCGAAGCATCTTTTGTGCATTTACATACTTTATCACATTTCTTTTTATAACCATGGGTCTGAAGAAAGCAAGTGGAAAGGTCAGTGCTCAGAAGAGGATGATGTCTATTGAATTAAAGCGTGATATCATAGAAAAATATGAGCAAGGTGTGCGAGTGGCTAACTTGGCGAGGCAATATGGGCATAGTACTTCCACAATATGCACTGTGCTTAAACAGAAGGAGTCCATAAAGGGTATAACGCCAGCTAAGGGCATTACAATAATTTCTAAGCTCCGTAGCTCTCTCCATGAAAAGATGGAGAATCTACTGATGGTGTGGGTGATGGAGAAGCAGCTTAAAGGAGATACATTAACACAGGGCATCATATGCGAGAAGGCGCGAGCAATTTATGGTGATTTGCTGGAGCAGACCCCGAGCACTTCCACGGACGAAGCATAGAAAGACTCATTTAAAGCCAGTTGAGGCTGGTTTGATAACTTCAGGAAAAGGTCCGGCATTCACTCCATCGTCAGGCATGGTGAGGCAGCAAGTTCGGATGTAAAGATAGCTGAGGATTACCTCCAAACTTTTTCCGAACTGATAGAAGCCAAAGGATATATCCCCCAGCAAGTCTTCAACTGTGACAAGACAGGGCTTTTCTGGAAGAAGATGCCGAATAGGACTTATATAAGGGCAGAGGAGAAGGCGATGCAAGGCCACAAACCCATGAAGGATAGGCTAACTCTCGCACTGTGCGCCAATGCGAGTGGCGACTGCAAGATCAAGCCTCTGCTCCTATACCATTCGGAAAACCCCAGAGTCTTTAAGTCACATAAGATTTTAAAAGATAAACTGCAAGTTATGTGGAGGGCAAACTCGAAGGCATGGGTCACCAGGCAGTTTCTTTGTGGAGTGGGTAAACCTGGTTTTTGGCCCTTCTGTTAAGAAATATCAGAAAACAACTACAGGAAAACAACCTAACCATGCAAGCCCTCCTCGTCCTCGACAATGCTCCTGCTCACCCACCGAACCTTAAAGATGAACTCCTCGAAGAGTTCAAGTTTATAAAGGTTGTCTACCTACCTCCCAACACCACTCCTATCCTGCAGCCCATGGATCAGGAGGTGATTTCTAATTTTAAAAAGCTGTACATCAAGCACCTGTTCCGGCGCTGCTTTGAGGTGACGGAGAACACAAACTTCACCCTTCGAGAGTTCTGGAAGAACCACTTTAACATGGTGATATGCCTCAGAATTATTGATCAGGCCTGGCTGGGTGTTACAACGAGGACTTTGACCTCTGCATGGAAGAAGCTGTGGCCTGAGGCCGTAGCCGAAAGGACCTTCTAAGGATTCAAACCCGAGGTGCCAGTGGAGGAGGAGATAGTGTCTCTGGGAAAATCCATGGGCCTGGAGGTGGATGAGAGAGACGTGAATGAGCTCATCGAGGAGCACTCTCTGGAACTCACCACGGAGGAGTTACAAGAGTTGCAATCTCAGCAACATGCGGAGGTTCTCCAAGAAATTGGTTTCGAGGAGGAGCCAGAGGTGGAGGAGATCTCTACAAGTGAGATAAAGGAGATCTTAGGAATGTGGGAGAGGGTGTCACACTTCTTGGAAAAGAAACACCCTGATAAAGTTGCTACTGGTCGTGCATCGGAGCTGTTCAGTGAAACTTGCCTCACCCATTTCAGAAACAATCTGAAAGGGAGGAAGAAGCAAACCTCGTTGGACACCTTTTATTTGAAATCGGCCAAAAATGCAAAGACCAGCAGCAATTAAGTTCAGTGAAGATTAGTTAAGTTACATTCAGTTTAGGGATAAAGTGTAGCATTAAGAGTGTAACGAGTAGGTAAATACACTTTATAAAACCAGTTTATTCCTTTACATTCTCTTTTATTATTTTTTATACAATATTTATCACTTATACATTTTTCTTATTCAAAAACACGTAACAAGAACAACTGGGGTGGCATTTTGGGGGCTGGAAAGGATTAACGGCATTTCAATTGATTTCAATGGGGAAATTTGCTTTGAGATACGAGCAACTTGAGATACGAGCAAGGTTATGGAGCGAATTAAACTTGTATCTCGAGGTACCAGTGTATTATTCTTTTATTAGATAGGATCATTTAAAATGCATTTTTCAATGTGCTTTTATGCCGATGAAATAGGTCACTAATTAGTAAGTCTCCTATCGTAATGCACACAAAACCGCAATCTTTTCCTGTCCTGTTTGAAACTTTCCACTGATGAGGAAAGTGATGATCCCTCTGCAACAAGATGCCAACATGGCCACTGCTCCTATACCGTGTGCACAAGCAGCCACCACGCAGCACCCGGGGGTCTGACCACGCGCCACCTCTGTCCGCGGCACTGCCCTCTTCCCGGCCTTTTCCTGGCGTCCACGTGGCCGTCAGGCTCCCCGCACCCTCTCAGAGCCTCCAGACCATGAGACCGAGTACTTCAGCTCAGGGTGATCGGGGCGGGAGCGGGGCAGCTGACCTCGGTAGCAGGGAGCTAGGGACCACACCGTTCTCACCCGGGAGCCCCAAACTCCTTCAGACGTCACCAACTGTGCCTGCAAAAGCTACGGGTAACAATGCCAACGAGAAGGCTTCCCATGTGTGGGAAGCTTGTATCGTTTTTTACTTTGACTATTCACCAAAAGAGATAAGAAACTTGTGAGATAAAAATAAAAACTTACATAAAAAACGTGTCCAGAAATACAGAGGGAGAACAGGAGCAGAGGGGGCTGGGAGCAGAGGGAGCGGCACCAGGTTAGACCGGCTGCCTGATGGCCCACCCGCCACCATGGTGACCCTCCCAGGTAAGCTCGCGCATCGGCTGCCTTGCTCTGCGCCCGTCTCTTTATTTGGTCACTTGTCTCACCAGACGGTTGTGCTTTTGCACTGACTTCTGTCTGCGCTGCTGAGGTGTGCTGTGTGACGGTGGAGACTGTGTTGTCAGCGGAAACACTGGCGCCTAGCATGTGTGAGCACTCAGCACTGTCTCTCCAGACGTCGCCCGGCCTTTCTTTATGGGCCTGCATTCCACCCGGAGCAGAGTCAGCTGCCTTCCAAACACCACGCGCCCACACCACAGCCCGAAACGCCCCAGCCACGCTCGCTTCCTTGGGGGTTCACGCTAGTTCCCACGGAGACAGAGGAAACAAGCCGAGAAAACGGCATAGGTTCAAACCACAGCCAGCGAGCGTCTCTGGCAGGCAAACAAGGGTTCTCTGTCCTCGGGCTGTCCCTGAAAACCCTCCCTCCTCCACAGGCCTCTGACCTGATTCTGAGGGCGGAGGAGAGAGTGAGTGCGCTCAGACTCACCGCACCTAGACCTGCTAGACCAAGCGTGCCCACGGGCACAGGCCAGAATCCCCGCAGACCGTGGGCCGTGGCTACAAAGAACATCACCACGTCAATTCGTTCCCCCTTCATGCCACCTCCGAGGGCTGGCCATCTGGTGGAAGGGAAACGAACACTGAGATACGTGAGTGCTATTAGCACACACGCTAATGTTACGTGTAAGTGACCCTGACATTGAGATGGGGTGAGACCAGGACAGCGGAGGAAAGACTGGGTGTCGAGTTGAAGAAAGCAGAGGGACAGCGCCCAGAGCCGCCTGTTGTAGCGTGACACCGACGTGGGAAAGCCGGGCAGGGCAGACCCGAGGCGGCGGCGTGCTCACGGGTGCCAGTCTCTCCCGGCCACACCTGCTCGTCCTCCTGTGGAAGGAGCCCACGCGGCTCTCCACCACGGCTGCAGCGCTCGAATGACCCACGCAGGTCTCCGCCGGTCACAGAGCGAACAAGCACACACTCAATTTTCTATTTTGACTGTCCACCTCCCTCCAATGCACCCTCACCTCCTCACACAGCCTCCTCAGAACATGGGGCCGAAGCTAGACGCCGTGGACCACGTGCCTGGACTCTCACATCCGTGAAGTGGGAAAATGGCCCTGCCTGCAGCGTGACGGGACCTCTGTACAGAACAGTGCTCCAACCGATTCCAGCAGGGGAGTTGGGGAGATCATCCTGGATTGACAGGCCTCACGACAAGTGTCCTTACAAAAGAGTTAGAGGAGAGCTGAGACAGAGGGAGGAGGCAGAGCCGGAGGATGTGGCCACCAGCCAGGGGCTGCCAGCCGCACAAGGAGCTGAAGAGACAGGATCCTCCCGATAACTTCCAGGAGTGAGGCCCACACACACCTCGATTTCCGACACCTGCCGCCAGAACTGCGAGATCAATTTCTACTGTTTGAAGCCACTACATTTCAGGTGCTTTCTTATGGCAATCACAGGAGCTTATTAATACAATTACTCACTTAAATCAGTGCTCCCTCAAGTAGTAAAAAGGTGTGTTCTAATTGTCAGTGGATCTCAAATCAAGAGATACATAAAACTTTTAAAATCTCAAAGCAATGAATGGCAAAGAAGGTTCCCAGTTGAGTTTCATTATTAATGAGTTTCTAGGAGAACCCAAAAAGATAAATCAGAAACAGCAATTTTAGCAATGATGGGTGGAATGTTTTCCTGTCTCAAAGATGTGTGCATGTGAAAATACAGTGGTGAAATTGGGAAGGAACAGAATGTCTATCTGAAATCCCGGGAACTGCCACGTTCCACTGGGAGAAGGTTCACCTGCCGAGCACACATCATGAACTTCATGGACCCACTTGCTTTCAGCTTTAAGAATTCCCCATGTGCCTGGCGGGTGTGGCTCAGTGGCTCAGTGTCAACCCATGAACTAAGAGGTCGCCGGGTTTATTCCCAAGTCAGGGCACCAACGTGGAAAAGCCAGGCAGGGCAGGCCTGAGGAGGCGGCGTGCTCACAGGTGCCAGGCTCCATCCCCAGTATGGGGTGTGCAGGAGGCAGGAGACAGATGTGCCCCTCTCATCTATGTTTCTATCTCTCTATCCTTCCCATTTCCTTTCTCTAAAATAACCAATGAAAACCTATTTTTAAAAACAAGCAAAGAGCAAATTCCATGAGTAAAAAAAATACTGTCACAACAATTACAAAGCATTTGTTTTTTATCCTCATAATTTAAAAGCATTAAAATGCTATTTTTAAAGAATCTAATTTGAAAAGTACTTCTACAATGTATAATTTAATGGTGAACTTCATTTCATTTAAATTTCTGTTTGAAGCCACTACATTTGAGGTGTTTAAATGAGTGAGTTAATATTCTTTTACACAGAACAAACAAGAGAATCATTACTGGCCTTGCAATGAAAGCTGATGAATAATTCAAGTAAAAAAAAAAAAAAAAAGGCCCTTACCAAACAAGAAAAACAAGCTAAAATTTTCAAAAAGATTTTTTTTTATTGATTTTTAGAGACAGAGGAAGAGAGAGAAACATCCATGTAAGAGGAAAACACTGATCAGCTGCCTCCTGCACACGTCCCCTCTGGGCATTGGGACTGCAATCTGGGCATGTGCCCTGACCAGGAATTGAACTGGCAACCTTTCAGTGCATGGGACAATATCTAGCCAACTGAGCCACACAGGTCAGAGCGCAAACTAAATTTGTAATAGGAACTTTGCAATGACAAAATCACTAAGGAAAACTATTAGGTAAAAAATAAGGCGACAGAATGTCTATTCTCATATATCCTTTTCCTTTGGTTTTATATTTGAAAACAGCTATTTTCCCTCTATTGATTTAATCTTAAAAGAAACCATTAGAAATATTGGGAGATGGCCTTTATTACCCAAAAAGGGAGAGAGATTACAATTGCTTTTATATATATATATCTTATTGATTTTTTACAGAGAGGAAGGGAGAGAGATAGAAAGTCAGAAACATCGATGAGAGAGACATCGATCAGCCGCCTCCTGCACGCCTTGCACTGGAGATGTGCCCACAAGCAAGGTACATGCCCCCAGCTGGGATCAAACCTGGGACCGGAACATATTCCATTCTTTGAACAAAAGTAAAATAACCAGGTACAGGCAGAATTATTTTTCTAAAAGGTAGCAGACTTTGTCCTATGCTCTGAGCCCAGGCCGCTGTCCTCGGATGCGACATCACATACGGAAAACCACACGCTCAGGGCGATGGGCAGCGCAGGGAGAAATGGCAGACAGGCTGCAGCAGGAGGACCTTACCGAGGCCCACTGTAAAAGCCAGCTCTCAGGAAGGAGTTTTCTGGAAGAGCGATCTTTCTCTCCCAGCAAACCCAGATGCTGGTTCCAATGGAGACCCTGGCTTTCTCCTAACTCCCTTACCCCCCGCCCCCCTCCCCCCAAAAAAAACAACAAAAAACCACCACCTACAACTGGGCCGTTCCAACAGTCTCAACAGTAGCCGGGGGACTGACCACAGGGCGGGCACCGAGGAGGCTCTCCATGGCAAGAAGACAAAACCATCTCATCTCCTCCTCTCCCCTCCTCTCCATGCCAAACCAAGAAAAGAGCCCAGACCGGTGTGGCTCAGTGGATAGAGCGTCGGCTTGCGGACTGAAAGGTCCCAGGTTCGATTCTGGTCGGGGGCATGTATCCTGGTGGTGGGCACATCCCCAGTGGGGGGCATGCAGGAGGCGGCTGATCGATGTCTCTCTCTCTCATCGATGTTTCTGACT
>PVJN01050506.1:0-14812 GCA_004026805.1 Lasiurus borealis
AGCTATACTACAAAGCAACTGTTCTCAAAACAGCCTGGTACTGGCACAAGAACAGACATATAGACCAATGGAATAGAATAGAGAACCCAGATATCCACCCAAACCACTATGCTCAACTAATATTTGACAAAGGAGGCATGAACACTCAATGGAGCCAAGATAGCCTCTTCAATAAATGGTGTTGGGAAAATTGGACATATACATGCAAAAAAAAAATGAAACTGAACCACCAACTTACACCAAATACAAAAATAAACTTCAAATGGATACAGGACTTAGACATTAGACGGGAAACCATAAAAAATACTAGAGGAATCCACAGGCAATACAATCTCAGATATATGCCAAAAGAACTTCTTCACGGATACTGCTCCAAAGGCAATGGAAGCTAAAGAAAAAATTAACAAATGGGATTACATAAAAATAAAAAGCTTTTGCACAGCAAAAGAAACCATCAACAAAACAACAAGAAAGATCACTGTATGGGAGAACATATTTGCAAATGTTTTCACTGATAAAGGTTTAATCTCAAAAATCTACAGCCAACTTATACAACTTAATAAAAGGAAGATAAACGATCCAATAAAAAAATGGGCAACGGACCTAAATAGAACCTTTTCGAAAGATGACAGAAGGAAGGCCAAGAGACACAGGAAAATATGTTCAAAATCATTATTCATCCGAGAGATGCAAATCAAAACGACAATGCGTTACCATCTTACACCGGTCAGAATGGCAATCATCAACAAATCAACTAACGACAAGTGTTGGCGAGGATGCGGAGAAAAAGGAACCCTTTTGCACTGTTGGTGGGAATGCAGGCTGGTGCAGCCACTGTGGAGAACAGTATGGAGTTTCCTCAAAAAACTAAAAATGGATCTCCCATTTGACCCTGTAATCCCACTCTTAGGAATTTATCCTAAGAAAGCAAAAACACCAATCAAAAAGGATTTATGCACTCCTATGTTCATAGCAGCACAATTTACAATAGCTACAATTTGGAAACAGTCTAGGTGCCCATCAGCAGATGAGTGGATCAGAAAACTGTGGTACATCTACACAATGGAATTCTATTCTGCCATTAAAAAGAAGGAATTCTCACCATTTGCAGCAACCTGGAAAGAACTGGAGAGCCTTATGCTTAGTGAAATAAGCCAGTCAATGAGGGTGAAGGATCACATGATCTCACTCATTGGTGGATAATAAAGAACATTATAAAATGATGTACAAAAGGATAGATACAGAGGCAGTAAAGCTTCAAACAGACTGTGAAATTACAGCAGGAAGATTAAAGTTAGGTGAGGTAGATAAGAGATCATCCAAAGGACTTGTATGCATGTATATAAGCATAACCAATGAACATAGACACTGGGGTGGGTTGGGGTATGCCTGGGAGGGAGGGGGGCATGGGGAGACATGTATAAAAAATTTAAAAAAAATAAAGGATTAATACTTAACATTGAAAGACAAAAAACAAACAAACATTTTCTCAGACCACAATGGCATAATATTAGAAATAAACTTCAATAAAAACATTCCAAAAAATTCAAATACGTGGAAGGTGAATAGCATGCTATTAATCAATAACTGGGTTAACAAAAGATCAAAGAAGTTAAAAACATCCTGGAGACTAATGACAATAAAAACATAACAATGCAAATGCTATGGGACACAATCAAAGCAGTCCTGAGAGGGAAGTTTAAAGCTCTACAGGCTTACCTCAAAAAAAAAGAAGAAAAAATTGTAGTAAATTATCTAACTCTAGAACTCAAAGAATTAGAAAGAGAGCAATAAGAAAAACCCACAATGCGTAGAGAGAAGAAAATAATAAATATCAGAGCAGAAATGAATGACATGGAGACAAAAAAATTACAAAAGATCAATGAAACCAAGAGCTGGGTCTTTGAAAGGATAAATAAGATCAACGAACCTCTAGCAAGCCTCACCATGAAAAAAGGAAGAGGACCCAAATTAACAAAATCAGAAATGAAAGAAATGAAATAACAACAGACCCTAGAGAAATACAAAGGATTGTTAAAAAATAATATGAACAGCTCTATTCTAACAAACTAGACAACCTGAAAGAAATGGACTTATTCATAGAAAAATACAACCTTCCAAAACTCACTCAGGAAGATTCTAAAAATCTCAATAGGCTGATAACTATGGAAGAAATTGAAGCAGTCACCAAAAAGCTTCCACAAACAAAAGCCCAGGGCCAGATTGCTTGACAGGGGAGGTTTACCAAATATTCAATGAAGAACTAAAATCTATCCTCTTCAGACTATTCCAAAACACTAAAAAAGAAGGAACACTTCTAAGCTCATTCTATGAAGCCATGATCACCCTAACACCAAAATCAGATAAAGATAACACAATGAAAGAGAATTACAGGCCAATATCACTCATGAACATAGATGTCAAAACCCTCAACAAAATTCTAGGAAGTCGGATCCAGCAGTACATCAAAAAGATCATACACCATTACCAAGTAGGATTTATCAAAGGGATGAAAGGATGATATAATATGCACAAATCAATAAACGTGATACATCACAAAAACAATCATATCAATTAATGCAGAAAAAGCATTTGACAAAATCCAACACCTTTTCTTGATAAAAACTCTCAGCAAGGTGGGGATGGAAGGATCATACCTCAACATAATAAAAGCCATATGTGACAAACTCACAGCCAACATCATACTCAATGAGCAAAAACTAAAACTATTTCTCCTAAAAATAGGAACAAGACAGGGATGCCCACTCTCACCACTCCTGTTCAAAATAGTGGTGGGAGCAACAGCCACATGATCAGATAAGAAGAAGAAAAAATAGAAGTCATCCAAGTTGGAAAAGAAGTAAAATTGTCCTTATTTGCAGATGACATGATACTATACATAGAAAACCCCAAAGGCTCCAACAAAAAATTATTAGACTTAATAAAGGAATTCGGCAATGTAGCATGATACAAAATTAACACTAAGAATTATCTGGCATTTTTATACACCAATAATGAACATATAGAAAGAGAGACTACAAAAGCTAATCCATTTACCATTGCACCAAAAAATATTAAGATACCTAGGAATAAATTTAACTAAGGCAGTAAAAGACCTATATGTGGAAAACTAAAGGACACTGAAAAAAGAGACAGAGGAAGACATAAACAGATGGAAGAACATACTGTGTTCATGGATTGGTAGAATCAACATAATCAAAATGTACATACTACCCGAAGCAATCTATAGATTCAATGCACTCCTCATTAAAATACAGTGGCAGATTTCACACATCTAGAACGAACTTTCCAAAAATTCATTTGGAATAAAAAAGACAATCAATAACTGCAGCAATCCTGAGAAAGAAGAACAAAGTAGGTGGGATCTCAATACCAGATTTCAAGCTGTATTACAAAGCCAGTGTTCTCAAAACTGCCTATTACTGGCACAAGAACATGCATATAGACCAATGGAATAGAATAGAGAACCCAGATATTGACCCAAACCACTATGCTCAATTAATTCTTGACAAAGGAGGCATGAACATACAATGGAATCAAGACAGTCTCTTCAATAAATGGTGTTGGGAAAATTGGTCAGATACATGCCAAAAAATGAAACTAGACCACTAACTTACACCATACACAAAAATAAACTCAAAATGGGTCAAGGGCTTACACATAAGATGGGAAACCATAAAAGTACTAGAGGAATCCACAGGCAGTGAAATCTCAGTCATATGCCGAAGCAATTTCTTCACTGATACTGCTCCTAGAAAATGGAAACTAAAGAGAAAATAAGCAAATGGGACTACATCAAAATAAAAAGCTTTTGCACAGCAAAGGAAACTATCAGGAAAATATCAAGAAAGCCCAATGTATGGGAGAACATATTTGCTAATGATATCATTGATAAGTGTTTAATCTCCAACATTTATTGGGAACTCATACAACTTAACAAAAAGAAGATAACCCAATAAAAAATGGGCAATGGACCTAAATAGAACCTTTTAGAAAGAAGACAGAAGAAAGGCAAAGAGGCATATGAAAGCGTGCTCAATGTCACTAATCATCTGAGAGGTGCAAATCAAAAGGACAATGCCGTTAACATCTCACACCTGTCAGAATGGCAGTCATCAACAAATGACAAGTGCTGGCAAGGAGGCAGAGGAATAGGAACCCTCATGCATTGCTAGTTGGAATGCAGACTGGTGCAGCCACTGTGGAGAACAGTATGGAGTTTCCTCAAAAAACTAAAAATGGAACTCCCATTTGACCTAGTGATCCCACTTCTAGGAATATATCCCAAGAAGCTAGAACCATGAATCAAAAAGGGTATATGCATCCCTATGTTCATACTAGCACAATTCACCATAGGTAAGATTTGGAAACAGCCTAAGAGCCCATCAGCAGATGCATGGATTAAAAACTGTGGTAAATCTACACAATGAAATACTATGTTGTGGTAAAAAAGAAAGAGTTCTTACCATTGCAACAACATGGATGGACTTGGAGAGAATTATGCTAAGTGCAATAAGTCAGGCAGAGAAAGATAAATATCACATGATTTCATTCAATTATGGAAAATAATGCACAAAATACACTGATGAACAAAAACAGATCCAGAGACAGAGAAACATTGATTAGAACGTCAAACCTCAGGGAAGGTAGGGGAGGGGAGGGATAAGGGAGAGAGATCAACCAAAGGACTTGCATGCATGCATATAATCCTAACCAACTGACACAGACAACAGGGGGGTAAGGGCATGAATGGAGGGGATGAAGGGGGATAATAGGGGAATAAGGACACATGTAATACCTTAATAAAGAAATTTAAAAAAATAAAAAATATATGAGGGTATAAGAAGAAAAGTAAATAACAAAATATAAAATAAAAGAAAAAGAGAAATACACACACACACACACACACAGTGGTACTTTGAGATACGAGTTTAATTAGTTCTGTAACCTTAAGGCGTGGGAAATTACAAGACGCTCGAGTCGTGGTGGGTCGTGTGTAGCTGGCCGATCCATGCGATTACTCCTATCTCAAATGTTGCTCATATTTCAAAGCAAAAATCGTTTGCTCAACAGCTTGTATCTCAAAAATCTCATATGTTAGGGCACTTGTATCTCGAGGTACCACTGTATATATTTCTTTTCTCTTTTTCTTTCATCTTCTTCCATCTTCTCTATTCTCTTTCCATCTTCTCTATACTGAATTGTGGCTATTTCCCTATTCATTTAATTCCTTGACCTTATCTTCTGGAAATAAGCTCTGCCTAATCAGATTCAAATGGGTGTTTCTGTTTGGGTGTTTGTTATTTGAATTTTTGGGTTAGTTATTTACTGTTTGCACTCTTCTCTAGGTATTTGTTGTTTGCATTTTTTTCATTAGTTGTTGGTTTTTTGGAATTTTCTCCCCATATACATATATTTTCCTCCTTATTTTTCATCTTTCTTTTCTTCCTTACATTTTTCCCTCAATATGATTTTTGCACTCTTCTCTCTCCCCTAATTCTCTCTGTGGTTACCTTTATTTGGGGTTATTGGTATCATGAATACATTAGTGTTTTGTGCTCTCTGTGTTGTGTCTTGTAATGTTGTATTTTGTGCATTCAATTCAATGCAAGAGCTACAAAATCACACACTGTGAGAGGATCAAACATGTGGATTCAAAGAAATAACCCCCATATGAAAGATAAAGAAAAAACACCGGAAAAGGAAGTAAACAAAAAGAGGCAGGCAATATGTCAGAGAAAGAATTCAGAGCAATGGTCATAAGGATGCTGAAAAGGATGGAAGACAAATTCAACAATATGTGTAGGAATCAGGAGGAAATGAAGAAGAACCAAGAAGAAATGAAAAATGACATCACTGCAATATAGAACACAATAGAAAGCATTAATAGTAGACTAGAAGAAGAGGAGGACTGCATCAGTACGGTAGAAGACATGTTGAGAAAAATACCCAAGAAGGGCAGTAACTGGAAAAAAAAGTAAAAAAACTGGAGGAGACTCGAAGAGGAATTTGGGACAATATGGAATGAACTCCTATTCAGGGGTCACCGGAGGGGAGGAAACTGAGCAAAGAATAGAAAACCTGTTTGACAGAAAACTTCCCTTATTTAGGGAAGAAAAAACTCACATGAGTCCAAGAAGCTCATAGAGTCTCAAACAAAATGAACCCCAAAAGACCATCACCAACCAGAAAGAAGGTATGGAGGAAGAGTGTGTGAGAGAGTAAGGGAGTGGTAGAGAAGTGGGTAGACGTGGTGTGTGTGTGTGTGTGTGTGTGTGTGTGTGAGAGAGAGAGAGAGAGAGAGAGAGAGAGAGAGAGAGAGAGAGAGCGCGCGCTAGGGGCAGTTAGTTCCTGCAGGTCTTCCAAGGGACTGCCAAACTGGGTAGTCTTAGATGGTGAAACCTAACTGACACCACGGAGACTCTGGTGGCAGCCAGCATGGGCACAGAGACCATGCCATCTTGAAAAGTGGAACTGATTGAGACAAAAATCCTAACCTCACCACCACCCATTCTAGTCTCAGACACAAACCATGACCCTTATGCCACTAGGCACAAAGACCTGTGACCACAGATGCAGACCCACAGAGAACAAGAATCCAAACATCTCAGCCACAGACTTCTGTGAGTCACAGAGCCCATCCCCCTCTCTTTAGGCTCACTGCTACACCATAGGAACTGCTGGACCAGTCCTGTGAAATCAGGTCTCCTGCCCACACAGGGTGACTCCACTGCCTGAATTTGAGCTTTGGCATACAGAGACTGGGAATCTGTTTCACACAGTGCACAATTGTGTGACCAGACCTCATGTCCATATAGGGTGGCTCCGCTGCCTGAATTTGAGCCTGGGCACATGGACACTGGGAATCTGTTTCCATATGAGTGCATTCATGCAACCAGACCCTATCCCCACACAGGGTGGCTACACTACCTGAATTTGAGCCTGAGCACTTGGACACTGGGAGGATGTTTCCTGCAGCACATATTCACATGAGTAGACCCCATGCACACACAGGGCGGTAGTGCCACCCGACTTTGATTCTGGACAAGCGCACATGGAAGTCTGTTTTCTGCAGTGTAGGAGTAGACCTCCAATCTGGTCCTGCTGGAAACCAAGATCAACAGTAATTAATATACATGCAAGAAGTCTGACAGAAGGCTGACCTGGATTCCTTTTGATATTCAGAGTGAATATTTACATTTTATTACATAGTACCGACTCAATGTTCTAAAGCAAACTCCCCCAAACTTGATAATCTTACTGTTTACTAAACATTGCCATTGATATCTGTTTGCATTCCGAAGAGGCAATTGTATATTCTAGTAAATAAAAGCAGATGGGAATGGAGATTCAGTGGAACTTTACTACAGTTGAGCCTTTCCCTGGCTTCCCCCCATAATCAAATTAATAGTTCTTGTCTTGTGTGTCAGCTCTTTCTCCAAGCCTTTGAACCCGAAAGCCATGGCTTTTCACATGGTCTACCAAGCACACCAGAGACCCTGATTCTCTGCACAAGAGGCAGCATTAAGTACCAGTGACTTGACTCTTTGTTTCTCATCGTACACATCTGGGATTCCTGATTCCCAGTGTACGCACACAAAAAGTCAGTGACTCCAATTCTCAGCACCTGCAGACACAGGGACCATGATTACAGGGACCATGATTCTTGGCATGAAGCCACACCAAGCATCAGAGACTCCAATATTTGATTCTCAGTGCAGACACAGGGTGACTTTGACTCCTGGAATGTGCTAAGGGACTCTGATTTTCAGCATACACGAGTGGAGTCTCTTTTTCAGTGTAGTATAGGTGGGTTCCCTGATTCTAGGTGCGCACATGAGGCTAAAGTGAGTGTTGGTGACTGATCCTGGGTGAGTGTGGCTCCTGCCAACCCATAGCAGCTATACATCTTGATGTCAGAGCTCATCAGTGACAGTTGGGTGGGATGAGGCTCCCATCACACATGGCCTACATCCCCGAAAGTAGGCATTTGCATATTCTGGTGATAGTTAGAATGGGGACACAATGAAATAACCCTCAGAGGGAAAAAAAAGAAGAATCACCAAAAAAGGAAATAAGAGAAATGGTGGCATGAAACATGACTGAAAAAGAATTCGGAATAAAGATCATATAATTCATACACTAGATGGATGAGAAAATCAATGAAATCAGGTCTCCTGCCCACACAGGGTGACTCCATTGCCTATGCAAAAATCAGGAAGAAATCAAAGCTGATACAGCTACAATAAAAAACAACACAGAAAGTTTCAACAGTAGACTAGAAGAAGCAGTGGACCAAATTAGTGAGTTAGAAGATAAGGCACAGAAACAAGCCCAATATGAACAGCAACTGAAGAAAATAATTTAAAAACAGGAGGAGAGCTTAAGGGAGCTCTGGGACAATGAAAAATGAAGTAACATACATATAATAGGGCTGACACAAGACAAGAAGAGCAGCTAGGATTAGAAAATCTATTTGAAAAAATAATGACAGAAAACTTCTCTGATACAGGAAAGAAAAAAGTTACACAAGTACAGAAAGTTTCAAGCAAGATGAATCTCAAAAGATCCACACTAAGACAACATCAAAATTACAATGGCAAATGTTAATGACAAAGAGAGAATTTTAAAGGTTGCAGGAAAGGAGACAAGGAGTTACCTACAAAGGATTCCCCCATCAGATTACCAAATGATGTCTAAACAGAAACACATAAAGCTTGAAGGGAATGGAAGGAAGTATAACAAAATGATGCAAAGCAAAGGACTGAGTCCAAGAACACTCTATCCAACAAGACTACCAATCAAAATTGTAAGGGAAAATCAGGAGTTTCATAGACAAATAAATAAATAAATAAAGGCTAAGGGTGTTTATTGCCACCAAGTCAGCCTTGTAAGAAATGTTAAAGGGAATGCTGTAAATAGAAGAAAATAGAAAGGAATAAGGAACACAGGCGTAAAATACAGGGATGGCTACAAACAAGTACCTTCCAATAATAACATTAAATGTAAATGGATTAAATGCTCAAATTAAAATAAATCAAGTACCTGAATGGATAAGAAAACATGAAACACATATATGCTGTCTACAGGAGACCCATCTCAGAACAAGAAACTCACACAGACTGAAAGTGAAGGAATGGAAAAATATCTATTAGGCAAATGAAAAAAAAGCTGAGGTAGCAATACTTATATCTGACAAAACAGACCTCAAAATGAAGACCATAACAAGAGATAAGAAAGGCCACTTTATAATTCTAAAGGGACTGATACAACAAGAAGATATAACTCTGGTAAACATTTATGCACCCAATGCAGGAGCACCCAAATACATCAAAAAAAAAATTTCTGGAAGGTATCAAGGGAGGGATTGACATCAACAGAAACATAATAGGAGACTTACATACACCACCATTAACATCACTGGATATATCCTCTAAACAAAACATTAGCAAAAAAAAATCAAACATAAAAGACTCATTAGATCAGATAGCCTTAATTCACACTTTTATAACATACCACCACAAAACTACAGAATATACGTTCTTCTCAATTGCACATGAAATATTTTCAAAGATACTGGGACATGGGCAAATTTTCTCCAAAGTCAAGAGAATAAAAATCATATCAAGAATCTTCTAAGACCACAGTGGCATAAAATTAGAAATCAACTACAGTGAAAACAATCACAAAAATTAAAACATTTTGAGGCCAAATAGTATACAATTAAACAATGAGTGGATTACCAAAGAGATCAAAGAAGAAATAAAACACATCCTGGAAACAAATGACAATGAAAACACAACAATCCAAAATCTTTGGGACACAAAGAAAAGCAGTACTGAATGGGAAGTTCATAGCATTACAGGCCTACCTCAAAAAGAAAAAGAAAAAGAAAAACTGGTAACTCTTCAACTTGAAATGAAAGGAAGATAGCAACAGTAAAAGCCCAGTGTGAGCAGAAGGAAGGGAATAATAATAAAGATCAGAGCAGAAGTGAATGATATAGAGACAAAAAACAAACAAACAAAAAAACACACACACACAACAAAACAAAACAATACAAAAGTTTAATGAAACCAAGAGTTGGTTCTTTGAAAGGATAAACAAGATTGATGAACCTCTAGCCAGGCTCACCAAGAAGCAAAGAAAGAGGACCCAAATAAACAAAATCAGAAATGAAAGGGTGAAATAACATCAGAACCCACAGAAATATAAAGAAGTGTAAAAAAAAAAAATACTGAACAACTCATTTAAAAAAACTAGTCAACTAGAAGAAATGGACATATTCCAAGGAAAAAAACGATCTTCCAAAAATCAAACAGGAGGAATCAAAAACTCTGACTAGGCCAATAACTATAGAGGAAATTGAAGCAGTAATTAAAAAAACTTCTAACAAACAAAAGCCCTGGACCAGACTTCACAGGGGAGTTATAGCAAACATTCAAAGAAGAAATAAAGCCTATCTTCCCCAGACTATTCAAAAAAATTCAAGAGGAATGAGAACTTCCAAGCACTTTCTATGAAGCCAGCGTTACCCTAATCCCCCAAACAGTTAAAGAAATTACAAAGAAAGAGAATTACAGGCCAATATTGCTGAACATAGATGCCAAAATCCTCAAAAATATTCTAGCAGTACATCAGAAAGATCATACACCATTATCAAATAGGATTTATCCCAGGGATGCAATGATGGTACAATATCTACTAATCAATAAATGTGATTTACCACATAAACAAAATGAGAGATTAAAAAAAAAACCCATATAATCATATCCATTGATGCAAAAAACGAATTTGACAAAATCCAATACCCTTTCTTGATAAAAACCCTCAGTAAGGTGGTAATAGAAGGATCATATCTCAACACAATAAAATTCATATATGTCAAACCCACAGCCAACATCATACTCAATAGGCAAAAACTAAAACCATTTCCCCTAAGAACAGGAGCAAGAGAGGGATGCCCACTGTCACCACTCCTGTTTGACATAGTACTGGAAGTATTAGCCATTGAAATTAGAAAAGAAGAAGCACAAAAAAAAGGCACCGAAATAGGGAAAAAAAGAAGTAAATGGTCCTTATTCTCAGTTGACGTGATATTGTACATAGAAAACCAAAAAGACTCGAACCAAAACACTACTAGACATAATAAATATATTCGTCAGTGTAGCAGGATATAAAATTAACACCCAGAAGTCTATGGCTTTCCTATACACCAATAATGAACTCACAGAAAGAGAAATTATAAAAGCAATCCCACTTACCATTGCAACAAAAAATTAAGATAACTAGGAATAAACTTAACCAAGAAGGAAAAGGGTCTGTATTCAGAAAATATTAGGACATTAAAAAATGAGACAGAGGAAGACATGAAAAAAAAAATAGAAGGATATACCATATTAATGGATTGGTAGAATCCATATTATTAAAATGTCCATACTACCAAAAGCAATCTATAAATTCAATGAAAACCCCATTAAAATACCAACAGCATATTTCAAAGACCTAGAATAAATGCTCCAAAAATTCATCTGGAATTAAAAGACGACCCCGAATAGCAGCAATCTTGAGAAAGAAGAACAATGTGGGAGGGATCACAACCAGTTACCAAGGTACATTACAAAGCTACTGTTCTCAAAACTGCCTAGTACTGGCACAAGAACAGACATATAGCCCAGTGGAACAGAACAGAGAACCCAGAAATGACACAAGCCATTACGCTCAATAAATATTTGACAAATGGAGGCAAGAGAGTCTCTTCCATAAATGGTGTTGAGAAAGTTGGAAAGATACTTGAAAAAAATGAAACTAGATAATCACCTTACACCATACACAAAAATAAACTCAAAATGGATAAAGGATATAAACCTAAGATGGGAAACCATGAAAATTTAGAAGAAGCCATAGGCAGCAAAATAGCAGACATTTGTCATAGCAATATTTTTACTGATACAGCTCCTAGGGCAATGGAAACTAAGAAGAAAATAAATAAGTGGGACTATAACTCTATTCCAACAAAACAGACAACCTAGATGAAATGGACATATACTGTACTTAGAAAAATACAAAACTCAATCAGGAAGAATCAAGAACCCTGAATAGGTTGATCACTACTGAATAAATTGAAGCAGTAATCTAAAATTTTCCAGCAAACAAAAGCCCTGGCCAAGACAACTTTACAGGGGAGTTCTACCAAATATTCAAAGAACTAAGACCTATCCTTCTCAGACTATTCTAAAAAAATTCAAGAGGAAGGCATACTTTCAAGCTCTTTCTATGAAACCAACATTACACCAATTCCAAAACCAGATAAAGACACTCCCCCAACAAAAAAAAGAGAGAACTACAGGCCAATATATATGATAAACATAGGTGCTAAAATCCTCAACAAAATTCTAGCAAATCAGATTCAGAATTATATTAGAAAGATCATAACCATGACCAAATGGGGATTTATTCTGGGGATGAAAAGATGATACAATATCCTTAAATCAGTAAATGTGATACATGACTTAAACAAATTAAGAGACAAAAACCACATAGTCATATCAATCAATGCAGAAAAAGCATTTGACAAAATCCAATACCCTTTCTTGATAAAAACTCTCAGCAAAGTGGGGATAGAAGGATAATATCTCCACATCATAAAAGCCTTATATGACAAACTACAGCCATAATCATACTCAATGGGAAAAACTAACCTCATTTCTCCTAAAAACAGGAACAAGACAGGGATGCTCAATCTCATCACTCTTGTTTGACATAATACTGGAAGTGCTAGCCATAGTGATCTGACAAGAAGAAATAAAAGGCACCCACATAGGAAAAGAAGAAGTAAAACTGTCCTTATTTGCAGATACTATACATGAAAATCAAAGACTCCATTAAAAAAAACTATTAGACCTAATAAGTGAATTTTGCAATGTAGCAGGATGCAAAATTAACTCCCAGAAATCATTGGCCTTTTTATACAACAATAATGAACACACAGAAAGTGAATTGAGAAAAAATCCAAATTACCATTGCACAAAAAAAATTAAGATACCTAGGAATAAACTTAAATAAGGAGTTAAAAGACCTATACTCAGAAAACTACAGGACATGGAAAAAAAAGATACAGTGGTACCTCGAGATACGAGTTTAATTCGTTCTGTAACCTTGAGGCATGGGAAACTATGAGACGCTCGAGTCGCAGTAAACTGGTGGGTTGTGTGCAGCTGGCTGATCTGCACAATTACTCCTATCTCAAATGTTGCTCATATTTCAAAGCAAAAATTGCTTGCTCGACGGCTCGTATCTCAAAAATCTCGTATGTTAGGGCACTTGTATCTCGAGGTACCAATGTAGAAGAAAACATCCTATATAATAAAGAGATAATATGCAAATTGTCATCATGCCCTTTCGCTGTCACACTGTAATGGCTCAGACACTCAACACTGGGGAGAGAGGAATAGGAACCAGCTAGGCACAAATAAGCTCAAGGAGAGAGGAATGGGGACTAGCCAAGCTGCAGCCTAGGAGAGGAACAAGCCACCCAGCTCATGGTCCTAGGCCCAGCAACTGAAACTAAATCTGTGGTCTTGGAGAGGGATAAGCTGCTGGCCCTGCAGTCTTGGGCACCAGCAACTGCACATGCAGCTGTGACCCGGGAGAGGATACAAGCCAGCCACCCTGCAGTCCCAGGTGTCAGAATCTGGGGCTGGGACTGTGGCCTGGGAGAAGGACAAGCTGCCCACCCTGTGAACCTGGGAGCCATCAGCTGCACCTATGCCTGCAACCCGGGAGAGGAACAAGTCACCTGTCCTGTGGTCCCAGGCACTAGTGTCTGTGGCTGCAGCCCAGAAGAGGGATAAGTCATCAGCCCTGTAGTCCCGAGAGCCTGTGTTTGAAGCTTGGGCAAAGCTGCCCTTCTATGATCCCCTGCTGCTGTGGCTGGCTCAGGTGAAGCCAGCCCAGGTCCTGGGTGACTGTAGCTGTCCAGAGGAAGAAAAGCCTGGGTCCCAGGTGCCTGCAACTGGCAGTAGGAGGGAATCCTAAGTCCTAGCTGTGGGACAAGGCTGACGTGATTAGAGGCAATGAGGCCAGCAGGGGAGAAGTTAGGCAATCAGGCAGGTAGGAGAGCAGTTAGGAATCGGGCAGGCAGGAAGAAGTGGTTAGGGGCTATCAGGCAGGTGAGCAGTTAGGAGTCAGCAATCCCGGATTGCAAGAAGGGTCCTTGATTGGAGAGGGTACAGGCCAGGCTGAGGAACCCTTCCCTTCACCCTTCCCTTTCTGATGCATTAATTTAGTGTACTGGGCCTCTAGTAAACAAATAAAAGAGCAGATTCAATGCCATCCCCAATAAATACCAATGGCATATTTCAAAGATCTAGAAAGAACTCTTCAAAAATTCATCTGAAATTAAAAAAGACCCCAAATAGAGGAGCCAAGATGGCAGCATAGGTAAACACCTACACTGCTGCCTCGCACAACAATTTCAAAACTACAACTAAAAGACAGAATAGACATCATCCAGAACCACAGGAAAGCTGGCTGAGTGGAAGTTCTACAGCTAGAAGGAAAGAGAGGGGTTCACAGACACCCAGAGGAACAGCAAAAAGCTGAGGTACGGAGACGCGCTCGCTGGGAGAGCGGGTGCCCGAGTACCTGGCTGGCTTTCTCTGACGGGAGGGAAACGGAGACTCCCAACGGCATTGAACCCCTTATCCTACGACACTAAACCCCAGACCCAGCCGAAACTCATACGGGGGGAGTTTGGACTGTGAAAAGGGAGAAGTGCACGGAAATTTAG
>PVJN01050507.1:0-14816 GCA_004026805.1 Lasiurus borealis
CAGCCTGTGACAGGGCCCAGCCTAGTAGGGTGCCTGGTACTCAGGCCACGGGGTGAGGGGGTGGGGGGAGGAGGTGTGTTGAGGGGGAGGAGGGTCAGGGAGGCAGAAAACAGACTCGAATCCCTGCCGGACTTTGGGTTTTGGTTTGGTGAGTATGAAGACAGATACAAGCAAAGAGAGATGAGAGAAAGACAGAGGAGGAAAGGAAAAAAACAGGCAGGAACAGAGGGCTGGGGAGAGAGACGTTGGGAGACAGAAAGGAAATAGGCGTGAAGAAGGGGGTACATCCTGGGGGGTCCCAAAAGAAGAGAAGACCACAGGCCCCCCTGCCCCAGCCTCGGGAACCCCCAGGTTGAGGGTACAGCCCCGGCAGCTGCACAAACCTTCCTGTGTTTGAGAGCAGAGGAAAGGTGCTCTGGCGATGGTTGGAAGAAACCTCCCCTCCCCCTCAACCCCAACCACGGTCCTGAGCCGTGGCCTTCCAGAGTCTGGGCTGAGCAGAGGTGAGGCAGCCGCTCTGCAGGGTGAATCCGATGGACATATGAGGGGGGGTGGGGGGAGAGGGTGCTGGCCAGGAGGACGGGTCTCACCCTTTTCTAAAAGATGGGAGGAAGGGCCAACCAGTGTGGCTCCGTGGCTGAGTGTCGACCTATGAACCGGGAGGTCACGGTTCAATTCCTGGTCAAGGCACATGTCTGGGTTGTGTGCTCGATGCTCCATCCCTAGTGTGGGGCGTGCAGGAGGCAGCCAATCAATGGTTCTCTCTCGTCATTGATCTCTCTCTCTCCCTCTCCCTTCCTCTCTGAAATCAATAAAACATATATATGTTTTTAAATATATTTTATAATTTTTCACAGAGAGGAAGGGAGAGGGATAGAAAGTCAGAAACACCGATGAGAGAGAGACATCCATCAGCCGCCTTCTGCACACCCCACATTGGAGATGTGCCCGCAAGGAAGGTACATGACCCTGACCAGAATCGAACCTGGGACCCTTCAGCCCGAAGGCCGACGCTCTATCCACTGAGCCAAACCGGTCTTGGGAAACAACTATTTTAAAAGAAGAGGTGGAAGTAGGGGATTGGAAATAGATATGCTGTCACCCTCCCACGACAGGCCGCACACATGACATGATCACAGAGAGAACCCCATGGCTGAGTCGGGGATGAAGTGGTGCCGGGGACTCCTTTCTCAGCGGTGGCAACTGAGGGCGCAGTGAGAAGGCTTATGAGCCCAAGACAGGAGTATGGCTTTTCACGGGCTCAGAGGTTGGTCAGCAGCGAGCCACAAACATGCCTTTCAGCTCATGTCCCTACGTCTCCATACAGACGTGGCCATGAACATGAGCCAAGCCCCACTCCTCCTCCTGATTTCCCAGCACGCCCGGCCCATCCCCGCTGAGGTCTAACAAGCATCTGCCAAGGCAAGACTTCCGTCAACAACTAGCCTCCTCTTGCTCTCGGGGCCATCCCTTCTATGGGTCTGATGTGGAGACATGGGGAGACCCCCTACGGCACCAGGAGGAGCCAGGGTCTGGGGGTGTGTGGTGTGGGGGGTGATCCTTAACTCTTCTCTAAGCAGCTCCAAGAACAGGGGGCGGGGCGGGGGGGGGACCTGTAAGTCCCTTCTTCCCTTGGTACCCACGTTTCATCTTCTCCACACGCCCAGAGAGGCAAGCACCTCCCGTGTTAATCCAACAATTCATTCCTAAAAGTAAAATGCTAGATGCCAAAATGCTAGCCCGGGAACCAATTTCTTGTGATTCTTTTAAACAGGAAAATTGATAATTGCATTATAATTAAAACTTACAATGCACCGCATGTTAAGCCCCCTCCCTCTCCCAGTTTCCGAAAAGGGAACAAAGACATCATCAACATAAAACACCTGCACGGGAGAGACAAGGGCTCTTGTTAGGACGTAAACTGCTTACAGCGCCGCTTCCTGACCGGGAAACCAGACAAGCGGCTGCGGGCAAACAGCGGTGGCAGCAACACCTGCCTTTCCCAGGCCCTGCGGCACCCAGGGCGCGCCCGCCTTGTTGGGGCCTGCGGGATCCCCCACATCTCTAGTTCCGATTGTTGTTGTTAATCCTCACCCGAGGATGTTTTCCCCATTGCTTCTTTAGAAAGAGTGGAAGGGAGGGGGAGAGAGACAGTGAGAAAGGGAGGGAGGGAGGGAGGGAGGGAGGAGAAAGGAGAGAGAAACACAAATATGAGAGAGACACAGAGATTGGTTGCCTCTCACATGCACCCTGACCAGGGCCGGTGATGGATCCTGCAACCAGAATTGAACCTGCAACCCTTCAGTCATCAGGCTGACGCTCTATCCACTGAGCCAAACCAGCCAGGCCCTATTTCTTTCTTCTTCTTCTTTTTTTTAAAATATATTTTATTGATTTTTTACAGAGAGGGAAGGAGAGAGATAGAGAGTTAGAAACAATAATGAGAGAGAACCATCAATCAGCTGCCTCTTGCACACCCCCTACTGGGGCGGTGCCTGCAACCAAAGTACATGCCCTTGACCGGAATCGATTCTGAGACCCTTCAGTCCGCAGGCCGATGCTCTACCCACTGAGCCAAACCCGCTAGGCCCTGCTTCCGATTTTCTACCGATTGTATCTGGTCGGTAACTCAATATTTATCAGAATGCCTTACTTGGTTAAAAGTATTATATTGATCTTTTGCAATGTAAGTATAAATTTCCCCTATATAAATATCACCCCCAAAATGTGCTGCTGAGACATGTACAATCTATGAAGTTTGGCATTAAAAACGAACAACAACAAAACTCACAACCACTAAAAGGTGGAAAAACCCAGATGAATAGATGAGCACAATGCAGTACACACAACGGAGCCCTATTCAGGCATAAGAAGGAAACTTTGACACAAGCCGCAACATGGATGAACCTTAGATACCATGCCATGTAAGCATCTGCGAGGTGCCGAGAAAGGGCAGGTTCCTAGAAACAGGAAGCAGAGGGAGGTTGGCAGGAGCTGGGAGAGAGGCAAGGGGTCACTGGTTCCTGGGGACACAGCTCCTGTGGGTGGAGATGAAACAGTCCTGGACATGGGCTGTGATGTACTTGAGGTCACGGAAGCAGGAGGTTATACCTGATTAAGGGGGTGAATTTTACGCGATGCATATCTTGTGATAATGAAACAAACAGGTGTTCTACGAGGAAAAGGTCAGAGCAGACGCTGGCTGTTGGAGTGGGGGTGGGGGGTGTTATCAAGGCCGTCATCCAAAGGATTTAGGAATGGGATTTGCTCAGTGGCATAGTGGCTGGCTCCATGGCACGGGGAATGTTCAAAAGAGCTCTCATTGGTGAGGTCAAGCTATCAAGACAGGTGGACGGGATGACCTATGTTAGATGCTGTCCACCGTTTCACAGACAGACTGAAAACCTGGGGAGACCGGAATCACCGTCTTTGTTTATTTTATTTTATTTTTTAAAAATATATTTTATTGATTTTTACAGAGAGGAAGGGAGAGGAATAGAGAGTTAGAAACATCAATGAGAGAGAAACATCGATCAGCTGCCTCCTGCACACCCTGCACTGGGGATGTGCCCGAAATCCAGATACATGCCCTTGACCAGAATGGAACCTGGGACCCTTTAGTTCAAAGACCAACACTCTATCCACTGAGCCAAACCGGTTTTGGCGGAATCACCGTCTTTAGCAGCGAGGTCTGCATGAGGGGTGGTCCCGAAGCAGTCTGCCTTCCAGTCGCTGAAAAGACCTCTGATTGCCCAATACCCGGGCCTCGGTGCCAGCGGGTCCCTGCGATAGGCCGTGCGAGACTCTCCTGAGCCTGTGGGACGGTGGCCGAAGCACCAGAAAGGGCAGGAGACAGAGACATCGCCGAAATGCTGGGGAGGATGTTTGACTCACCTGGTACCTACGGACCCAGGGATGCGGGGAGTGGCCGTGGGAAGCTAACCCTTCCCCCTCAAACATGTGGCCGCTGCTGTTTTTCCAAAATCAGCTAAGCTTTGTGTTTGCCTTTGTATGGCTGGGACAGGATGGGGACATTCAAGAAATCAGAGGGCGGGGCTATCAAGAGAGAGGAAGAGAAATAAAGGGACTGAGCACCTGCCATAGACTGGGGATGGGTGCTCCCTCTAGGATATACCCCAGACCCAGCTGGTTCAATTCCCCCAGTTCTCTGTGCTCTCCATCCCGTCCAGCAGAAATCACCTTGTCCCAGTATACTAGTGACCCGGGATAACTAGAGCAACTTTCTTAGCAACCAGCGGCTAAGGGGAGCAGACCACACATCCCATAATATAAAATGAAAAACTTTTCTGTGCTAATATTTTCTTAAGACAATTTTCAAACATATCACAAAGATGAAAGCGCTTTACAGGGAACATATATCCCCACGCCTACTTCCTCCATTAATATCTTACCTTACTTGCTTTCTCATAGCTACCACTCCTTCTATCCATCCAATGACCCGTTTTTGTTTTGTTTTTTTAATGCATTTCAAAATAGTAAGTTTATGCCGAAACTGGTTTGGCTCAGTGGATAGAGTATCTGCCTGCAAACTGAAAGGTCCCAGGTTCAATTCTCGGTTGCAGGCACAACCCCAGTAGGGGGCGTGCAGGAGGCAGCTGATTGATGTTTCTCTCTCATCGATGTTTCTCGCTCTCTATCCCTCTCCCTTCCTCTCTGTAAAAAATCAATAAAATATGTTTTAAAAAAAGCAGTAAGTTTGTCATCTGTCATCGGCACATTATTCTCTGGGCACTTCAGTATGCTTAATGTGAATTAGGGTTCAATGAAGTTCACCTTTTTCTTTATCTTGAAGTCAAAGGTGCATACAATAAAATGACACATGGGTACCCTGTACAGAAAGTCCTCACTCAACCTGGTCCCCGGGACCTTGGACACGGGGACTTTAAAGGAAACGTTGTCTAATGATACCATTTGACCCTCGGCTCCTTCATATAATAAACAAGAGTTACGTTCCTACAACCTATTTCTGGTCACGAAAATATCCCCAAATTTCTAAATAAAAATAAAAACAATTTTCAACAATAAGCACTGAAATAAATGTGAGCTCCACATACATTTAAGAAAGGGTCATAAAAGCACATGAGACAATTATTTTCCAACCTGCTTTACACCAGTTCAGGGTCACAGGTGGCCTGAGCCTCTCCCAGCAGCTTAGGGTACCGGGGGGGACCCAGCCTTGGACAGGGTGCCTTTCCATGTCAGAGTTACACACGTGCTCACCCAGACCGGGACAACTCAGGCACATGGATTCACCTGACATGCGCCTCTCTGAGATATGGGAAGAAATAGAGTCCCCAGACCATGCAGACATGTGGAAAACATGGACACTCTATCCAGCTACTAGCCCTGTGACCAGGACTCGATCTTTTTTTTAATCTTATCAACATTTTAACAAAAGATTATTTGAGGACCTTCTGCATAACCCCTTTCAAGACAAAGAACATTCTGGGGTGAAGATGTAATTCGCCCAAACACCTTCCCAGTCACTCTCCGCCTGCACGCCCACAGGCTCCCATTTTTCTGATTTATTCCCCATTACACACTGGTTCTTCCTGCCCCCCAACTTCATCGATTAGGAGGCACAAGAACATAATCTTTGGGGAAGCTCTTCACAGCCTCACACCTCTGGGCCCCGTCCATGGTGTAGCTGGTATCAGTCATGTTCCTCTCTATTGCTCAGGGAGCGGCAGGCCTTGATGTGCACATGTCACCAGGTGCGTACCGCTCTCTGACCGAGGAACGCTGCACAGTGACCACAATTGGAAGTGAAGGGTCAGAGAACAGGTGTCTGTTTAGTTCTGTAAGGAACTGTCAGGGTGGACAAACCCTTTTATACAAATGCCGCTTGAGTGTTCCAGCTGCGCCCAACCTCACCAACCTCTGTCGCTGTCCATCTTCTTCACGTCAGTCCTGCTGGGGGGCTTGTGGGGGACTCTCCCAGGGGGGTCCCTGCCTTCCTGCAGGGTCCTTGACCCTTTTTCAGAATTCCGCTTGGATTCCCCAAGAGTGCCTTTTTTAAAAAATATGTATTTTATTGATTTTTTACAGAGAGGAAGGGAGAAGGATAGAGAGTTAGAAACATCCATGAGAGAGAGACATCGATCAGGTGCCTCTTGCATGCCCCCTAATGGGGATGTGCCCGCAACCAAGGTACCTGCCCTTGATGGGAATCGAACCTGGGACCTTTCAGTCCACAGGCCGACTCTCTATCCACTGAGGCAAACAGGTTTCGGCCAGAGTGCTTTCTTTAGTGTAGCTCTGCCCCCGGCTTTGGGCGTGGCTGCTCTGAATACGGCAGTATATTCACACCACTTGTCAGGACCCACCTGGGCGACGCCTGGACAGGTTGAGCGAAATGCAGGAACTGTTGCGTCCCTGATCCTCTCCCGTTTACCGCAGGATTGTTTTATATTTCCCCCGAGTGTGTGAGAGCCATGGGAGACATTTCCGAAATGCCTCCACACGCAGGACACCTGCTGGGGAGGCTATTCCCGCCAGGTCCACGCTCTGGAGTGAGACGGGCGGCCAAAATGATCGGCAGGACCGAAACCGGTTTGGCTCAGTGGATAGAGCGTCGGCCTGCAGACTGAAAGGTCCCAGGTTCGATTCCAGTCAAGGGCATGTACACTGGCTGCGGGCACATCCCCAGAAGGGGGCGTGCAGGAGGCGGCTGATCGATGTCTCTCTCTCATTGATGTTTCTGTCTATCTCTCTCCCTTCCTCTCTGTAAAAAAAAAAAAAAAAAAAAATATATATATATATATATATATATATATATATATATATATCAATAAAATATATATTTTTAAAAATGAGCAGCAGGGGGTAAAACCGCTCTCGGGCTGCTTTCCCGCTTTCCTGGCAGGCATGCGCGCCAGGTGTGCGCTTCCTCCCCCGGCCTCTGTCCTTAGATCCCCGGGTCCAGTCCCGAACTTCCTGAGCATCAAATAAGGCGCCCATCCCGCCGCTGCCCTGGCTCCCGGGGACACAGGTGGTCATCCCGGGAGGAGGAGACCCAGTGGCTCCCCACCCCAGGCGGGCAGGTTCTGCGTGGCTCGGAGACCGGCTCCCCGCAGCTCAGCCTGGAGCCCACGCCGCCAGCTGCTCCTGGAATTGGGGAAGGCACCTAACCCAGGCCGTGTCCTTTCCTGGGTATAGTCACACATTCTCGTGGGTGTCCGAGAACTCCAGTGCAGTCCCTCAGCTAAATGTCACAGAGCTGGGACCCAAACCCAGATCCATTCTTTCTTCCACGCCAACGCTCCCTCTGCATTACGTTCTTCGAAGGAGGAGCTGCAAGTCCATGTTTCTACTTTAAGAACGTGCGCTGAGAACAAAATGTTGGCATTTCTTGGTCGTTCCCTCTGTCTGGGATGCCCACCCTTTATGGCTCTCCCCCTCACGCTGCAGGGCAGACCAGTTCAGATGCCACCGCTGGACCACTCGCATCTGGGGACCGACGCTGGGTCTTCCCCATCAGCAGGGGGGTACTGCAGCCCGCTCTGGGGCCCAGGCCACTCCCTGCCTTGGACATGCTAAGCAGCCCCTCCCTGCCTCAGTTCCTCTTTCTGTAAAACCAGAATAATAATAACAGAACCCCATTTCACAGGGCAGTTCAAAGAGCATCACAAAGTTGATAAAAAAATCAAAGCATTTGGAAGAATGCTTGGCACGTAATAACCGCTTAGCAAACACTAGCCTTCCTAGAGAAGACCCAGCAGAGCAGACACGCCATTCGGCTAGTGTTTATCGAATCCAACTTGCAGTTTCTGGGGTTGCATTCGGGGCCTGAGCTTTTTCTGGGCTCAGGAGTCCGCCACCAGCCCGGCAGAGAGCCGGCATCCAGTCCCCACCCGGGACATGACTGAGCTGGAAGGGAGATTTTCCGCAGCCATCCCGATCTTCAGAGCCTCGCCAAGCAGCAAAAAGGAAAAGCAATATAAATGTTAATGGGAAAGTGCGTGTTGGCTTTCACGGAGGCCGATCCGGTCCGGCACGACAAAGAAGGATGGGGACGGCTGGAGGGACCGGCACGCGTGGAACCCGACAGGCTGACGCGCAGGGGCCTCACGCTTCCGGGGGAAATGCGATTCCAGGCCCACGAGGCTGCATGGGAATGGGCACGCAGGGCTTCTCCCTGGGATGTCTCCCTGGTTACTGCCCTGGCCCCCGCCCTCCTGGGCACCCATCAACCAGTCCTCCGAGGTGCAGGCCGTAAGAATGTTCGGTACGAAGAGCAGGGAACTACACTGGGGTAAGCCGAGTAATGGTCCCTGAATTTGTGAATGTTCTATCAATGGCAAACGAGACTTGGTAGGTCAGACTAAAGACCCTGAGATGGGGAGATTATCTTGGGCAAGGATCTGGCTGAGCCCAATGTAATCACAAGACGCTTCTAAGAGACATACAGGATGAGCTGGTGTGAAGAAGGAAGCGGAGATTGAAGCGATGCCGTTTGTGGATAAAGGATGAGGCCAAAAGCCAAGGAATGCAGGCGGCCAGCTGAAGCTGGAAAAAAAGCAAGGAAATGGATTCTGCTCTCGGAGCCTCAGGAAGGAGCCAGCCCTGTGGACTCCCTGCTTCCAGCTCAGAGAGACTGACATTGGACTTCTGACCTCCACAAGTGCAAACCAATACTTCTGCATTCGTTTACACAGCTGACTTCGTGGTAACTGGTTATAGCAGCAACAAGAAACTAATACCCATTGGCTGTCTGAGGTGCACCTTCAAGGATGTGGAATAAGCATGCCAGAAAAATGAAGCTGACTGAGGAGGAGCGAAACCAGAGTGTGTGCACCAGGCCGTGTCCCCATTGTATCCTCAGTGTGCGCAGCTGCTGTGGGACATGAGGCAGAGGGAGGGTGGAATCAGACTGCCCACATAAAGCACTGAATTAGCAGACCCTTCGATCTTAAAGCCTAGGAACTACCACAGGTCTAATTTCCCATTTTATGGGCTCTCGTGTCTTTTATCACAGGCTGTAATGACTTTATGGAAAGAGGGATAAACCTAGCGGAGTGGGTTAACGCTGTTTCCAGCCCTCCGCATTCCAGGCTCATGTTTTCCAAGATGCCGTCCGTATCTGCAGAGCTGATAGCAGGCACAGGTATGGGGCGTGGACAGCTTACTGTGCTAGGAATTGGGAGTCCTCCCCTTCACCACCGCCCCCCCCAAATCCTGGCCATAGGATTGCTGTGTTCCTAAAAGGGTCATGCTCAAATGAACGCTCACCCCCACCCCACCTCACCTCCAAGAAAGGTTATGCAACCGACACTCACTGGACGCTCACTCTGAGCCAAAAGCTCTGAACAGTCCCCTACTGCGACCCCCAGTGGTCATTAGAGGAAGAACCTTCTGAGCAAAACTCTAGGTCCTAGCGGGGACTCCGTATCTGGAGGGACCCCACTCCATTCCGGATCTCAGCTGCCTTAAGGCACAGGGGCCCAGCAGGGAAACCCTGGCAGAGGAGATAAGCTACCGCTTATGCACCCAGACGGCTGCCCAGTCTCTGCCTACACACAGAGGCCTTTAAATACCAAACTGCCCCAGCCTCCAGGTCCCTGCCCTTCCTCCCCGACACACGCATCACCCCGTGCCCCTCCCGCCCACACACACACACAGCCCCTCCTCTGCCAGCTCTGCCCTCTGCCCACTGCCACTTGCTGCCAAAGGAACCATTTAATGGCATTTAAGCAGCCCTGGATCTGAGCAAGTCCGGTTTGCTCTGGCACGGCGAGCAGACCCCTGAGGCCACCGGCCAGGCACTGCAGAGGTTCCAGGGCAGTGCCGTGGCTGTGGCCAAAGCAGGGGACCTGCAGGAAGGGGTGCTCGGGAATGAAGAACTGGTGTCAGAAACCACGAGCCCGCTCTGGGCCGCAGGGAAAACAGTGGATTGCTGTCTTCCCATCATCACTCACCTCCCGCCCAGATGGGACCTCCCCCAGGCTGGCATCATGCACCTGATGCTTCTCCCGGCCACAGAGGGCGCTGTAGTGCACAAACACCAAACTGTCCCCATCACTCAGCTCCCTCCCAAATGGAGCCTCCCATGGGCTGGAATCATGCACGTAATGCTCCTCCTGGCCACAGGGGGCGCTCTGGTCCTGAACCACCAACCTGCCCAAAGACCTGGGATGCATGTGCAGTTGTCAACCTGGGGCTATATTTTTGTTTTTTGGGTTAATCCTCACCCGAGGATATTTTTCCATTAACTTTAGGGCTATTTTAAACAGCGCTGCTAATGAGCCACTCCCGCAGGCCTCACGCTGCCCTTCTCTTTGGGAGTCTGTATTCAGAAACAGCACGTGTCTAAAACCAGAATCACGGAGTTGAAGGGTAAGGTGGACAACAGGCAGTTTATTCCCCAGAATGAGCGGCACCGGTGTCACCCACAACGCAGATCCCATCGCCATTAACTGAACGGAGACTTTCTGTGGTCTCCCTCCAGCACCACACAATGCTTAGTCAGCCCCGCTGCACAGATGAGGAGAGTAAAGTTATGTCAAGCAAAGCGCCTCGGCCAAGGCAAGATGGTGACTCTGAGACAGAGCAGGAAAGAGCATCGAAGGCCCGGTCTCTCCAAGTTCTGGTGTGTCTGCTGGATTGCTCTGCTTTTTGCGTTATCACATCCACAGCAACAGCTTTGTTTACTAAATACTAGAGACACGGTGCACAGATTTGTGTACCAGTTGGGTCCCTCAGCCTGGCCTGCAGGGATCAAGCTCAAATTCGCTCTCTGACATCCCCTACGGGGTCCTAGATTGAGAGAGGTCGGTTCCCCAGTGACGCCCCATGAAATCGGGACTCCCTCCTCTCTGGTTCTGGGTGCGTTACCTGAGAACTGCAGCTGCCAAGTCACCACAGCTTGACAGCTCTTGCATTGAGTGTCTGTCCCCTCGTGGTCAATGCACATCATAGCTATCAGACGGTCAATTGGGCTTTTATATACATAGACTAGAGGCCTGGTGCATGAAATTTGTACAAGCGGGTGAGGGGATGTGTCCCTCAGCCCAACCTGCACCCTCTCCAATCTGGGATCCATTGAGGGATGTCGGGGCTAAAGGGGCAGTTGGACATCCCTCTCACAATCCAGGACTGCTGCTCCCAACCACTCGCCTCACTGCCTGCCTCTAACCGCTTCTGCCTGCCATTCTTATCACTCCCTAACCACTCCCCTGCCAGCCTGATTGATGCCTAACTGCTCCTCTGCTGGCCCAGTCACCCCCAACTGCCCTCTCCTGCAGCCCAATTACCACAACTGCCCTTCCCTGCCAGCCTGGTCTCTCCCAACTGCCCTCCTCTGCCAGCCCAGTCTCCCTTAACTGCCCTCCCCTGCAGACCTGATTGCCCCCAACTGCCCTCCTTTGCAGACCTAGTCCATTCCAACTGCCCTCCCCTGCTGCCCATCTGGTGGCAGTCATCCTGTGTCCAAATGGGGGCAGCCATCTTTGACTACATGGGGCAGCCATCTTGTGTGTTAAAGTGACAGTCAATTTGCATATCACTCTTTTATTAGATAGGATAAATGAATATGCCCTAGCCAGTTTCTGCCCAGTAGATAGAGCATAGGCCTATAAGCTGAAAGATCACTGGTTCAATTCTGGTCAAGGGTGTGTTGCATGTTCAATCCCCACTCCCGATGTGTCTCTCTCACATCAATGTTTCTTTCTCTCTGTCTCTCCCCCTCCCTCCCACTCTCTCTAAAAACAAATGGAGAAATATCCTCCAGTGAGGCTTATCAATAAAGATAACCAGAGGCCAGGTTCTGGACCGGGCATTTTATTCCCTACATTCCCACATCCATCCCAGTCGGCGAGACACCCACAAACAGTGAGGATGCTGCTGCTGCCGAAGCCAGCGCCCACCTGCCACGGAACGCTTCCTCCGTGCCAGCCACTGAGCGAAGTGCTTTGCATTCCCGTATTAACTCCAGAGGTCTACGCAGCCGGCATCCACGTGCTCAGCTCACGGATGAAAGGAACGAAGCTGATGAAAGTGACTTCCCCCAGGAGCACCACGGATCACAAACGGAAAACGCATTCATCAATAAATGGATTTGAACACAGGGCTGCCTCCCGACCCTAAGCACCTCACTGCCGGGCGAGGCTGCCCCCCTGATGCTAACAGAGCCAGCTGGGCGGCGGGGAGGGGGTTTCTAAAGAAGACGGGGAGGCAATCAGCATTCTGGGGGGGTCCGCCTCCCCGGTGGGCGCTGTGCTGGCGGGGTGCAGCTGGAGCAGCCTGCGTCTATCTCCACGTTGGGGGACGGGCTGCATGCACATGGACGCCTTTCTCTGCTGAAGGCTGCTTCCCACACAGCCAATGGGGATCCCAGGATCAGCTGCACCCCAGCGCGACCCCTGCAAGCAGACACCTCTCACAGCTCAGACGGGTTTTCTTGGCGCAGCCTGGGAAGGAAAGGATGGCTCCCTCTCAGGGCACCCTGCGCAGTGCAAAGAGATGAGCCAACTAGCGAGCAGGAGTTGGTCCAGATCAGGGGAAAGGAGTCTCAGGTTCAAGGGCCAGCTCCGTGTGTGACCTGGGCAAGCCAGCCCTGGCCTCACCATGGAGGGTAACTTATTGAACAAATAACTTGATGTGATTCCAAATGTCCCTCCCCCACTCTCCACCCCCCACCCCCACCCCCCACCCCCGGAGGAGGCCAGGGAGAGTCTAGCAAAGACTGCGCAGCTTTAAAGGAAGGAAATGATTCAGCAAAACAAGATGAGAGAGCCAGGTCCCAGGTTTTCGCACAACTAGCCCACCTCCTTGTACATCTGGCCCCCACACCAGCCCACCTGCCAGGCCTCCTGCAGACTCAACTCGGCCTGAGAAAGCAAGCATGGCCTCCGGTAAGAACGGTGTCATCTTCAGGAACCCCGAACAGGCTCCCCAGCCCCAGTCCCGCTGCATGAGGTTATGCCCAAGAGAGAAATGGAGCCCTGGCTTGGTTGCCTCCGTAGATGGAGCATCGGCCTGTAACGGAAGGGTTCCTAATGCCGCAACCCTTTATTACAGTTCTTTATGTTGTGGTGATCCCCAACCATAAACTTATTTTTGTTGCTACTTCATAATTGTAATTTGCTAATGTTATGAATCTTAATGTAAATCTCTGTGTTTTCTGATGGTCTTAGGAGACCCTGCTAGCTGTTCTCGACCCACAGGTTGAGAACCGCTGGGCTGGGGGTTCGATTCCAGTCAAGAGCACGTATCTTGGTTGTAGGAATGATCCCTGGCCCCAGTCTGGGCGCATGCGGGAGGCAACCGATCTATGGGTCTCTCTCACATCGATATTTCTCTCCTTGGTCTGTCTCTTCCATCCCTTCCACTCTCTCTAAACATTAATGGGAAAATATCCTTGGATGAGGATTAACAACAACAACAAAAAAACAAAGAAGAAAGGAAGAAAGAAAAAGAAAAAGGAAAAAAAAGAAAGAAATGGGATGGGAAAGGAGGAAGGCCACCCCATGTGCCACTTCCCTTCCTCGGTGTCCTGACGCTGGCTGTGTCCCTGCTCCGGGCCATCCTTCTGCCAAGCGCTAAAGAGGGACCTCCTGGGAGCACACCTGCCCTCTGCACAGGCACCCATGGCGTGGCTGCGTGCCCAGCGGGAAACACAGGAGTGCCCAGGTGAGGAGGAGAGCAGCCAGCACCTCATCACGGAATTCGCGCAGCCGAGCTGGGCTGGGAGACACTCCGCACTGTCACGTAGAAAGCGCGTCTCCCGGGGTTCCCACAGGAAACTGGGGTTCCTCCTGCCGGGGTCCAGGGCCACGTGCGCAGTACACGGGGGAGATATTCCAGGCGCACGGGAGGCCAGGGGCCCAGGCATCACCCCCTTCCTTTCTCCAACTGCTCTGGCTTCCCAGCCAAACTCACTCGCTGCTCCCAGTTCTTTGGAATCAAAAGAACGTTTCTTTTAAAAAAAAAAAAAAAAAAAAAAGTCAAGCTGTTTTGGGAATAAAAGTGTTGATTCATAAATTCCCCACTTGGCCTTGTCTACCTGTGAGGACACAGAAGAGAGTCTGGGGAAGTGGCAGAGGAGGATTCTCTTTCTCTTTTTAGTTTCTAGATGGGGCTGCTGCCCACAGGCCACCCACACCCGTAAGGGGCGGATGTCCTGCTGTGACGGTAGTAGCGCCCTGCAGACTCCGGGACCAGTGCCCTCAGGGAAACCACAACACGAAGGGCATCGGAGACAGACAGACAGACAGAAACCAAAACCCAGCATGCACTTGGCTCTGGGACGGTTTGCAGAACCACCAAGCAGAGACGTACTCCCCTCTCTCACTAGATCCTTGCTAGGAGGAAAGGAGGAAAAAAAAAAAGAAAAGGAAAAGCTCACTGTCATTATCGAACTCCACTGCCCCTGCTCCGGTCAGGAAAAGACCATCGTCATCCAGCAGATGTGAGCGGCTCTGTGAGCAAAACGCCCACAGGCAGGAGCTAAAGAAGCCGAAGGAAGACCACAGCTTGTGCCGGCACGGCCTGTGCCAGCAATGCCAGGAGAACAGAGGAAATTCAGGAGTGCAGAATAATGTCATTAACACAGAGCGTCTGAACATGCGGTAAGCCTCTGCAGAGACCCGGTCACCAGGGGAGGCTGGGGTTTTACAGAATAAAGGCTTCTCAGGAGAGACGTGGGGAATCAAAGCCGAGACAGAAGCAGAAACCTCGGCCTTGGCCCTGAAAAACAGCGAGGCCTGCGGCTTCTCCGTGACCAGGGATGGGGGGGTGGGGAGATGGAGGGATAGAGGAATGAAGGGATGGGGGGATGGAGGGATGGAGGGATGGGG
>PVJN01050508.1:0-14816 GCA_004026805.1 Lasiurus borealis
AGTGAATCTAAAAATTAAGTGAATTAAAAATTTGATCAACAGAATAAACTGGTGAATATAATAGAATCAGGAGCACAGAAAGGGAGTGGACTGTTAATTCTTAGGGGGAAAGGGGTGAAGGGTGTACAGGGAGAGACTGGACAAAAATCATACACCTATGGATGAGATCAAAGGGAGGGAGCTAAGGGCAGAGGGAGGGTGGGAGCTGGGTGGAGGGGTGCTATGGAGGGGAAAAAAGAGAAACAAATGTAATAATCTGAATAATAAAGATTTAATTTAAAAAAAAAAAACATAAGCAGCTGGGACAGCTTCAAGCATACCAACATCAGAATTGTGGGGGTGCCAGAAGAAGAGAGAGAGCAAGATACTGAAAACTTACTTAAATAATGACAAAGAGAGAATATTCAAAGCAGCAAGAGAAAAACAGTTCATTACCTACAAGGGAGCATCCATTCGACTGTCAGCTGATTTCTCAACAGAAACGATGCAGGCCAGACGGGAGTGGCAAGAAATATTCAACGTGATGAATAGCAAGAACCTATAACCAAGAATAATCTATCCAGCAAAGTTATCATTCAGAATTGAAGGGCAGATAAAGAGCTTCACAGGTAAGAAAAAGCTAAAGGAGTTCATCAACTCCAAACCAGTATTATATGAAATGCTGAAAGGTACTCTTTTAGAAGAGGAAGAAGAAAAAGGTAAAAGCCAAAAAATTATGAACAACAAATACATATCTATCAACAAGTGAATCTAAAAATTAAGTGCATTAAAAATTTGATCAACAGAATAAACTGGTGAATATAATAGAATCAGGAGCACAGAAAGGGAGTGGATTGATAATTCTCAGGGGGAATGGGGTGAGGGGTGTACAGGGAGAGACTGGACAAAAATCATACACCTATGGATAAAGTCAACGGGAGGGAGGTAAGGGCAGAGAGAAGGGTGGGAACTGGGTGGAGGGGTACTATGGAGGGGAAAAAAGAGAAAAAAATGTAATAATCAGAATAATAAAGATTTAATTTTACAAAATCATAAAAGCAGATGCTCTAAATTGAAGGGTGTGTGTATCTCATCAGATCCTCTTCAGCAAGTTACCTAAAGAATACTTTTCTCAAGAGACCTAAACAGATACTTTTTGAAAGAAGACAGAAGGAAGGCCAAGAAACATGAAAACATGCTCAAAGTCACCAATCATCTGAGAGATGAAAATCAAAATGACAATGCAGTACCATCTCACACCTTTCAGAATGGCTATCATCAACAAATAACAAATGCTGGTGAGAATGCAGAAGAAAAGGAACCCTTGTGCACTGCTGGTGGGATGCAGACTGGTGCACCCAGTGTGGAGAACAGTATGGAGTTTCCTAAAAAACTAAAAATGGGCCCTAGGCAGTTTGGCTCAGTGGATAGAGCATTGGCCTGTGAACTGAAAGGTACCAGGTTCGATTCTGGTCAAGGGCACATATCCGGGTTGTGGGCTCGATCCCCAGTGGGGAACTTGCAGGAGACAACTGATGCATGATTCTCTCTCATCATAGATATTTCTATCTCACTCTTCCTTCCTCTCTGAAATCAATAAAAAAAGATATTAAAAAAAGAAAACAGCCGAAACCGGTTTAGCTCAGTGGATAGAGCATCAGCCTGCGGACTGAAAGGTCCCAGGTTCGATTCCGGTCAAGGGCATGTGCCTTGTTTGCGGGCACATCCCCAGTGGGGGGCATGAAAGAGGCAGCTGATTGATGTCTTTCTCTCATCGATGTTTCTAACTATCCTTCTCCCTTCCTCTCTGTAAAAAAATCAATAAAATAAATTTTAAAAAAAAAACTAAAAATGGAATTCCCATTTGACCCAGTGATCCCACTTCTAGGAATATATCCCAAGACTAGAAACACCAATCAGAAAGGACATATGCACCCCTATGTTCATAGCAGCACAATTTACCATAGTTAAGACCAGAAACAGCCTAAGCAGATAAGTGGATTAAAAACTGTGGTACATCTACACAATGGAACACTACACTGCTGTAAAAAAAGAAGGAGCTCCTACCATTTGCATCAGCATAGATGGACCTGGAGAGCATTATGCTAAGCAAAATAAGTCATTGGGAGAAAGATAAATCTCACATGATCTCACTTATTTGTGGGATATAATGAACAACATAAACTGATGAACAAAAACAGATCCAGAAACAGAGAACCATCCATCAAATGCTCAAACCTCAGAGGGAAAATAGGGGAGGGTGGGGGTAAGGGGGAGAGATCAACCAAAGGACTTATATGCATGCATATAAGCATAACCAATGGATAGAGACAGCAGGGGAGTGAGGGCATGTACAGAAGTGGGGGGGGGGGGCAATAGGAGGGATAAAGACACATATGTAATACCTTAATAATAAAAGAAAAACATGCAAATTAACCATCACTCCACTATGCCCACAGCCAATCAGAATGGGTATGCAAATTAACCCACCAACCATTTGGGTTAATTTGCATATGCAGGTGCAGAGAGTATGAAGCCTGCTATGAAGCAAAGGGAGCTACTGGAGTGGTGCTCCAGACAGAAGCGGGGACTCACTGCTCCCAAGAGGCTGGGGAGCAGGGACGTGCAGGCTCCCAGGCAGGCGGGGAGCAGGGACTTGCTGGCTCCCAGTGGCTGAGAGGGAAGCCAGGGGCCTATTCTTGTACAAATATCATGCAACGGGCCTCTATATTTAAAATATATATTTAAAAAACTTAAAAAATAATAATTTTCTATCCTAAGTGGTTTGGCTCAGTGGATGAAGCATGGCCTGCAGAGTAAAGGGTCCCTGGTTTGATTCCACTCAAGGTCTCATACTTGGGCTGGGAGCTCAATCCCTAGGGGGCCTGCAGGAGGCAGCCAATCGATGATTCTCTCTCCTCCCTTCCTAAAAAATTAGGCTCCACTGATTTTTTAGAGAGTGGAAGAGAGAGGGAAAGACAGAGACATGGATATGAGAAAACTACAACTGATTACGTCCTGGCCAGAGAGGAGCCTGCAATCAAGATACATGCATGCCCTTGATCGGAATCAAACCCAGGGTCCTTTGGTCCAAAGGCCAATGCTCTATCCACTAAGCAAAAATATATTTTTTAAAATATATTTTAAAAAATAATAATAACTTTCTACTCCTTCTCCATGTCTCTGTGTAATCACAAGAAAAAACAACATCGATGAGAAATAAGTATTTGCTGTTCTCTTCTGAAGAGTAGCATACAGAATATAAATTTTCTTTTGTTTTTTTAAATAAATAGAATAGCAAATCAATGTTTCTTTTAAAAAAATATTTTTATCGATTTCAGAGAGGAAGGGAGAGGGAGAGAGATAGAGACATCAATTATGAGAGGGAATCATTGACCAGCTGCCTCCTCACACCCCCTACTTGGGAATTGAGCCCACAACCAAGGCATGTGCCCTTGACCAGAATCTAACCAGGGATCCTTCAGTCCACAGTCCAATGCTCTATCCACTGAGCCAAACCAGCTAGGGCAAATCGATGTTTCTTATTTTTATTTTTTTGCGAATCCTCACTCCCAAGAATATTTTTCCATTTATCTTTTTTTTTCTTAAGTATATTTTATTGATTTTTTACAGAAAGGAAAGGAGAGGGATAGAGGTTAGAAACATCGAGCATAACCAATGGACACAAGATACTGGGGGGTTAGGGTATGCATAGGAATGGGAGAAGGGCAATGGGAAGATATGTACACATGTAATACATTAATAAAAAAAATATGGGGGGGGGGAGATTAGAAACATCGATGAGAGAGAAACATCGATCAGCTGCCTTCTACACACTTCCTACTGGGAATGTGCCTGCAACTAAGGTACATACCCTTGACCAGAATTGAACCTGGGACCTTTCAGTCCACAGGCTGATGCTCTATCCACTGAGCCAAACTGGTTAGGGCTCCACTGATTTTTTAGAGAGCGAAGAGAGAGGGAAAGACAGAGACATGGATGTAAGAAAACCACAACTGATTACCTCCTGGCCAGAGAGGAGCCTGCAATCAAGATACAGGCATGCCCTTGACCGGAATCAAACCCAGGGTCCTTTGGTCTAAAGGCCAATGCTCTATCCACTGAGCAAGACTGGTTAGGGTGTAAATTTCCTTAAATCAGCAAATACTATCTTCTCATGCTATACAATTAATGCATAGAGAGGTAGTAAATAGAACTTTCAGGAGTTAAAAATACAGCACAAAATATTTCCCCCATTATATAGATCAGAGTTCCAGAAAACCACAAATATGTTCAGCCAAGTAATAAAGGGATGAAGAATTTTCTTAAAAAGCCACCCAGGACCCAAACTGCATGAGGTACAGGAAGATCAATAAGCACCATATGTCTTCCCTTCCAATATTGAGCTTAGCTAAAACAAAAGATTCTAGCACTACATTAGCCTAAAATGCAATCATTTCCCATCTGGTCATTTGGCTAAGTTAAGGGACAGTGGCCTTTAGGTTGGAAATGAAAACTATGACAGCTGTCTTTGTTTCTTGCCCAATAAAACTTATTGTTCATGTTTTTATTATTTTATTTTTATTATTTTTTATTTGAGAGAGGAAGGGAGAGGGAGAGAGAGATAGAAACATCAATGATGAGAATCATTGATCAGCTGCCTCTTACACACCCCACATTGGGGACTGAGCCCAAAACCTGGACATGTGCCCTGATGGGGAATCCAACCATGACCTTCTGGTTTATAGATGAAGGCTCAACCACTGAGTTATGCAGACTGGGAGGGTTTTTTGTTTGTTTGTTTGATTGTTTTTTAATGAATTAATATCCGTTTAATAAAGATCATAATGTGCCCCCCCCTCCATAAAACTGTTAGAAGAAGGTATATTAACAACATATCAAGTAAAAGAATAGAGAAGGGAGACATAATGAATTTAAAAATCTTTAATAGCTCCCTTTGTCTCCATGAAAGAATGACTGCAGCCTTTCAGCATGCCTCTAAGACATACATTAGCTGGGTCTCGGCTCTTTTGCAGTCTCTTTGTTCTTCATAGCTCTCTAAGCCAGAGCTGTTCTAGACCTTTCCCACTACTTCCAAAACTCTCAGTTTCTTCTCACCTGTGGGAACAATTTCCTTTGAGTCACAGTCTTTCTTTTTCACCTAGCTAACTCCTCCTCATCCTTTCTCAGTTGAAATCTTGCTTCCTTCCGGAGTTTTCTCTGACTTCTTGGAGCTTGTGTACAGTTCTAAAGGCATCCTTTCTGAGAATCTTGCTCCAGTACTGAGGGCAATGAGAAATGCATGTGTGCATCAAACAGAAAACAAATTCGAGGAAAGAGCTATAGATCACTGAACACACCGCAATGAGAGCGAATTTTAAAAGTCATTAAAGGTGCTATGTAATAGCTTCATCAAGCTGCCCAGGGATTTGTGGATTCGCTCATAAATGAAAAGCAGTTTGTTAAATGAGTTTTCTGTTGGCATAACAAGCTGGGCAATACCTACTTATCTTATTCTGGAGAAGTAAAATGTAAAAGAAAATCTGGGCCCCAGAGTAATCTTTCTTCAGATGTTTTTTCCAAATACAGTATTTACTCCCAACTTGTTGCCATATCAAACTGAAGAATGATACGGTCAGGTGCGTTCATAAGACCCCCTATAATGATTTGCTCTCTTTGGAGATGGAGTTACCAAAATAATCTATTATGGTTTTTAAATGATATTATTTTGGGATCTCTGTAATTATATTTCTTAATCCAATCACAAAAAATTATTTTAGGGCTGTCCATTGAAATAATATACAACGAAGCATTCATTCTCCCAGAAAAACTGCAGCCCAACAGGATGTGCTGTTCTAGATTTCAAAGAAGCTGAAGCAAAACAAAACTGTAGGTTTTCTCTGCTCTCCTGAGAACTGGAGCTTTAGGAGGATGTTACCTAAACTTACCCTCTTTTGTGTCCCTAACTACAAATGTCATCGCCACCACATTAGTCACCAAGACCTCTCCTAGTGTGGCCCAAGCACCTCCTTCTCAATAATACTGTTAAAGGTATGAAATACAAGGCATTAAACACAATTATATTCAAATACAGTCTGTGGGTAGAATCAGGGGATCCACGAATTTGGGTAGGATAATAAACACACCTGGTCTCTAGCTAAAACTAGATAATAAATTATGTAGAAAATAAAATAAATATTTATTAAAAAGAAAACAAATCTGGGTAATCTTACTAGTTAACAATTTAGAGAATAAATTCTTTAATATAAATGCAGATTTTAGAATTATTTATACACTGTGTGGCCAAATTATTATGATCTCTGAATGCATAATAATCTGGCCACTAATATATATATTAGAGGCCCCAGTGCATGAATTTGTGCATGAGTGGGGTCTGGCCAGCCTTACCAAAGGAAGGGACATGGGCGATTGGCTGGCCTGCCTGCTGGTCGAACTCCTGGTTGAGGGGACAATTTACATATTTGCCTTTTATTATATAGGATATATACTGAGTGGCCAGATTATTGTACGTTCAGAGCACATAATAATCTGGCCACTCAGTGTATATATAAAAGCCTAAGTGACTGAACAACTGAATGACTGAACAACCAGTCGATCAGTCGCTAAGACACACACTGACCACCACCAAGAGGCAGACACTCGACGCAGGAGCTGCTACCTGGTGGTCAGTGCTCTCACAGTGGGAGTGACGCTCAGCTGACGGAGACACAGGGCTCCTGGCTGGCTGCCGCAGCCCGGAGACTGTGTGGAGCTGCAGCAAGCCTACTGAGCAGTGGTGGCGGCAGTCAGGATGAGCAGAGCCAGGATGAGCAGGAGCGGCTACAAAAGGGACCCCTCCAGTGCAGAAGTCCATGCACTGGGCTCTGGTTATAATATAAAGCCCCAGGTATTTTTTTTTAATGTTTTTATTAGTGGGATCATGTAGCATTTTTCAATAACCCACATTAATTTACAAACTGAATGAGGAAAGCATTATAATGAGAGGACTTAAAATATTTATCTAAAATATTCATAGGGTAAACTGCATTTGACTTCAAATTGCTTTCCTTCTCTCTGAGAAGTCAAGAAGGAACATAAAAGATAAAACTCTATCTTTCACTTAGTTGAGAGGAACTATCCTAACTTAATTAATCAATCAGAGTAGGTCACCTGGCTATTTCTTAGAACTGCTCAAAAATTGTTTCCCTTTGACTCAGTGGATAGAGCGTCAGCCTGTGGACTGAAGGGTCTCACGTACAATTCCAGTCAAGGGCACATGCTCAGGTTGCAAACTTCATCCTTAGTAGCAGATATGCAGGAGGCCCCCGATCAATGACTCTCTCTCATCATTGAAGCTTCTATCTCTCTCTTACTCTCCCTTCCTCTCTGAAATCAATAAAAATATATTTAAAAAAAAATTGTTCCCTTCAATCCCAGGAGAATGGTCTTGTTAGATAAAGGTGACATAAGGAGAATAAAAGAACTGATCAGCCAGTTTGGCTCAGTGGATAGAGCGTCGGCCTTCCGGTCGGGGGCATGTACTTTGCTTGCGGGCACATCTCCAGTGTGGGGTGTGCAGGAAGCGGCTGATCGGTGTCTCTCTCTCATCGATGTTTCTGACTTTCTATCCCTCTCCCTTCCTCTCTGTGAAAAGTCAATAAAATATATTTTAAAAAATAATAATAATAAAAAGAAAAGAAAAGAACTGATCAGAAGAGAACTGGCCTGTGAGAGACATGAGCATGCCTTCGGGACTCTGATCAAGGAGAAGCGACCCTGCTACATGAGAGCACTGTCTGAAGTAAAAATACTATCAAGTAAAGTTTATATTTTGCTCTAAAAATGCTTAGTTCTCAAAACCTTTTTAGAAAAATACAGAATTTGATTGCTTATGTGTTAAACTGTGTTCTGTGTTTGTTTTTTTATTGATTGTTTTTAATACGTATATTTTTATTGATTTCAAAGAGGAAGGGAAAGGGAGAGAGGGAAAGGGAAACATCAATGATGAGAAAGGATCATTGATTAGCTGCCTCCTGCACACCCCCCACTGGGAATCAAGCCCAAAACCCAGACATGTATCCTACCAGGAATGGAATCATGACCTCATCGTTCATAGGTCAATGCTCAATCACTGAGCCACACCAGCAGGGCTAGGTTGTGGGGTTTTTTGTGTTTTGTTTTTGTTTTTGTTTTTGTTCTTTTTAACTTAGAAGGAAAATACAAAGAAAAATATAGCTTGCAGCTTTAGGAGAAAGTATCTTTTCCTCTCTTAACAAGGTGTTCTAAAGCCCGGGTAGCACTGTTAACACGGAGAAGAAACCATGGGTATTACTTCACTCCAAAATCACCTTCATAATTACGTTCCTGACATTCATGTGTGTAAAAAGCATCCTTCATTAAATGTATGTTTTCAGCTGCTGGAACACTAAATGAGGTGGTTGTCTTACTAGTAAGCCACCTATAGGGTATTACCTATGCACACCCTATTTGGGGGGTGTAGGGGGGATGGGAAGCATGGGAGGTGTTTATGGATGTTAGATAATGTTGGTGGCAAGATCAAAGAGCCATAGGAACAGTTCCAGATGATGCAATTGAAATGTCACTTTCATAAATAACAAGGTTAAGAAATCTTCTTAACAAGAACGTATAAACATTGAGGTTTCGGTTTCACTATTCTCTGGGAGACTACCGTGTCAGTTTTCCAGGGCCGCTGTCGCAAAACCCCAAGAAGTGGGTGGCCTAAAACAACAGATGTATTTTCCCACAGTTCTTCAGGCTGGAAGGCAGAAATCAAGGTGTCTGAGGGCTGTACTCTTTCCAGAGGCTCTAGGGGAGGATCCTTCCTGGCTTCTTTAGCATTTGGTGGCTCTAGGTGTTACTTGGCTTAATCTCTGCCTCCTCTTCACAAGGCTTTCTCCTGTCTCTTATAAAAAGATACTTGTGCCGAGACCACTTTGGCTCAGTGATAGAGCGTCGGCCTTCGGACTGAAAGGTCCCAGGTTCGATTCCGGTCGGGGGCATGTACCCTGCTTGCGGGCACACCTCCAGTGTGGGGTGTGCAGGAGGCAGTTGATCAATGTCTCTCTCATCAATGTTTCTGACTTTCTGTCCCTCTCCCTTCCTCTCTGTAAAAAAAATCAACAAAATATATTTTTTTAAAAAAAGATACTTGTCATTAAATTTAGGCCCACCTGGATAAACCAGGGAGATCTTTAATTACATCTACAAAAACCCTTTTTCCAAAGGTCAGGTTCATGGGTTCTAGAAGTTAGAAGGGAGTCATATCTTTTGGGGGTCCACCATTCACTCCATCACAACTACTGAGTCTGAATGTTACTCCTTTGGATGTTAAATATCCTCTCATTAAAGTGATGACAGAACACAGCAAAAAAAATAAAGGCTAACCTTGGGGGTGGGGGCGAGCATCAGAGAGACACTAGGGCACATGCCTTGCTTACATTGACTTGAATTTTCTGGCTAGTTCATTCATGATATTTTGTTAGAAGGCCAAATCCTGTAGGTTAACTTAAATGGGAGCAAGCCATGATAACCAAAAGTTACTTTGAGTGACAAATCTTTGGGAAAATCTCTGTCCTTGACTCAACTTTTGTAGCATCATTTCAGGCCCCTGTCCTGAAAATCTCTGCCCAATGCACCTCAATGTCTACCACTCCCTGAACCCTGAATTGCATTTTCACTGGTAATCAGGTTCCTCAAACTGAAAAGACAGCATGTGGCGAGTTTCACTTCCAAAGCCAACCCCAAAACTATCATTCAGATTTGACAATGCTACTTTCCAAGCTTCAAACCTCCTGATAGGGTCTCTCTGTCCATAATGCTTCCATTCACTCATAGCCATGTTTTCACTGGTTAATCAAAAGTACGAACTTGCTTAGTCAAATGACATATTTGAGTATTCAAAATTCAAGTTTAAGTACATAATATCATCCCATTAAATGCACTTGTTTTTAACTCAATGGGTTGTGTATAACAGCTATTCCCACTTCAGTCTTAGATCATCTTTTTTCAATGGATAGTCATCATTTTCTTTTTCCTTTCCAGTATCTGAACCTTCTATCTAAGTAATTCTCCATGTTATGAGACAAAGCCATCTCCTAAAAAGAATCTAAATATATATATATATACACACACACACACACACACACACACACACACACACATACGTAGGCCCAGCTACATAATTTGAAGGGCCTCATACAAAATGAAAGTGGGGGCTTCTTGTTCAAAAGGGCTGGAGGAAAAAGTACTATTACAAATACTAACAAATGAAGCTCTTCCCTTTAAAAAGGTCTTATTCTGTATGAAATGTAACAGGGATAACAGCAATATATGAGTAAAAACATATTTAAGATTACAAAAGGAAGTATTTTTGTGCCATAATTTTATAAACACAATAAATTATATCTTATTAATGTGATATTTTACTTGAGTATAAAATTTTTCTGGCGGCTCACTTTTCTGAAAATTCATTTATTATGTCATCAAAATTTTACCTTTTCTTTTTCCAATTTTTTTTTTTATTGATTTCAGAGAGGAAGGGAGAGGGAACAAGAGATAGAAACATTAATGATGAGAATCACTAATTGGTTGTCTCCTGCAGGGGATCAAGCCTGTAAATGGGGCATATGCCCTTGATCAGAATCAAACCCGGAACCCCTCAGTCCATAGGCTGATGCTCTATCCACTATGCCAAACCAGCTAGGGCCAAAACTTAAACTTTTTCAACCTCATTTTTTTTTAGATTTAAAAACATTTTTAATATTATTTTTATCCTCACCCAAGGAAATGTTTTTAAAACATCATTGTCAGAGAGAAACATTGATGGGTACCCTGACCAGGGATCAAACCCGAAACCTAAGATGTGCCCTGACTGGGAATCAAACTGCTACCTTTTGGTGTATGGAAGGATGCTCCAACCAACTGAGCCAACCCGGCCAGGGCTGCCAACCTCACTTTCAGTCGGTATAATTGAAAATTACCCTTGTCAAATGCAAGATGACAAAAAAATTTTTATGATTTTTTAATTTTGAGGACTTTTCTGATGTAACTATTAGAAAAGTTGAGAGTATTTTATAGACTGGCAACCTATAGTTTATTGAGATGAATTTCTGGTAAATTATTTTGAAAAATAAATGTTAGCCCTAGCTGGTTTGGCTCAGTGGATAAGAGCATTGGCCTGCAGACTGAAGGGTCTCCGGTTCGATTCTACTCAAGGGAATCCCAGGTTGCTGGCTTCATCCCCACTAGGAGGCATGCAAGATCAGTGATTCTCTCTCATCATTGATGTTTCTGTCTCTCCCTCTCCATTCCTCTCTGAAATCAATAAAAAATATTTTTAAATAAATAAAATAAGTAAATTTTAGTACAGGTAAAGGTGATGGTTCTCATGGGATAATTTTTCTAAAAAGATTTAACTCTTCACACAAATCGGCTGATGTAAGTTTAAATTTTATTTTATTTTATTTATATTCTCACATTGATGTTTCTTTCTCTGTCTCTCCCCTCTCCCTTGACTGCTCCGCACTCCCCCTGACCGGAAGTGAACCTGGGACCCTTCATTCCGAGGACCCACAGTCTATCCACTAAGCCAAACTGGCTAGAGCTATAAGATTAATTTTTAAGTGCAAATGTATGCAGTGATATTTTAATATTTCCTCTTACATTTCCTGTAACTCGTGGTTTACAAGAAACAGGTTTCTTACAAGAAACATGATTTGTACATAATTCCAATTGCCTGTTTATGCATTCTATCTCTCTGTATCTTCAATTGCAAGAGAAAAATTAATCTAAATGTTGTCTTCGTTAAGAATTGGTTCATCTGAAACATCTCATGAAAACAGTGTTCTGCCTCCACCAACCATTCTGGTCAGGGCACCTGTGGGGGTGGTGGGGTCGATCCCCAGTAGGGGGGGCGTTCAGGATGCAGCCTCACCATCTCATCATTGATATTTCTCTCTCCCTCCCCTTACTCTCTGAAATCTATTTAAAAAAAAAAAAAAAAGACAGAAAGAGAGGGAGGGAGGAAGAAAGGGGAGGGAGGAGAGAGGGAGGAAGAAAATGGTGTTCTTTTCCATGGACTGTGACCATCTTTAAACTTAATTTCTATTTCTAAGGCTGTGGATATTGTCTTGCAATGTGGCAGCGGTTTCCAAAGCCACAGCATGTCTAGCATCCCCTGAGGTGCTTTAGGACAACGTCCAGGCCTGTGATTGGTCTGGGAATGCTTGACTGACAGTTGCAGCCTCGCGGAGTGCTGGGGGGCCGGCTGGGGCAGAGGAGCGGAGCCCCTCCCTCCTGCTTCTGGCGCGGCCGCCGCCTCTCACCTCCCCGCCCTGCGGGCGGGGCCCAGGCTGGCGCGTGCGCACTGGGCACCAGGCCAATCTGTTCAGGGCCAGCAACGTGGTGCCCGCAGGCCGGAGGCCCCCCCTGCGGCCAGGCTTATCGCTTCATTATAAAACGGCCTTTACTTACAAAACACGAGTTCCCAGATAAAATTATTCCGGCAGCAAAGCGCTCGGTCAAATTCCGGGGCCCTCGCATGGGGGTGGGAGCGCGGAGGGGGGGCGTCTCTCAAACGCCCTAAATGACTTGCCTCCCTGGTGTCAGCAGGACAATGTGGAATTCCCACCTGCCTTGCCTCTAGGAATCCGTTCTTCTGGAAGGCTGACTTCAAATGAAACTACCCTGTTTCCCCCAAAATACGACAGTGTCTTTTATTCATTTTTGCTCCCAAAGATGCGCTAGGTCTTATTTTCAGGGGATGTCTTATTTTTCCAAGAAGAAGAATACGGTGCACATTTATTGTTGAAAAAAAATAACTAAATAAATTTATTACCTGTATACGGCACGGTAGTAGCTGCCATCACAAACCAGCTCACTGGCCGCAGCGCAGCCGGAGCTGTTCAGGCAGAGCGAGGCCTCTTTAAATCAGGAGTCAGACGCCTTACGGTAGCTTCGGGGGCCTTGTAATCCAGGGAGGTCTTATTTTCAGGAGGATGCCTTATATCACAGCGAGAGGCAAAACTGGAAGTAGGTCTTATTTTCGGGGGGATGTCTTCCTTTCGGGGAAACAGGGTAGGGCAAGTGGGTATTTGTGTCCCTAAAGGTGATTCGGATTCTGCAACTAAGGGCTGTGTGCCCTGGGGCGAGCTGTTGGGCCACCTTAGGCCTCACCTTCTTCATTTGCAAGAGAATATCGCATTGTGCCCGTGTTAACTTCCTGACTTGGTAAGGAAGTGCGTGGGCTTTGTGAGAGGTAACATTAGGGAAAGCTGGGTGACAGTTTGGTGGGAGTTATTTATATTATTTCTGCGTCTTTTCTGGAAATATATCATCCTTTCAGCAGCAGGTTTGGAAGGGAAGGGCATCTCTCACCCGGCATTACAACTAGAATGGACAGGCATGACCAGTCCTGGCCTCTACAAACTCGCTGTGTGTCCTTCAGCTCCATGCTTAACTTCTGATCCCTTGCCTTCAGAGGAAAAATGTAGATAGTGCATTGGATTCTTAATGCCCTTTCTACTGTTAAGATGTAAGAACAATTGAAAGTCCTCTAGTTTCTCATTTACCTCCTCTGCTCTCAGTCTTCCGGAGCTCATGCCAAGTTAGTGCTTACAAATATCCCTGAGCACATTTACATGAGGAAAGCCGCTCTGGCTGTCAGAGGAAGCCCATTTCTAGCACATCCATTGAAAGAAGGTGCTTGTCACCCAGCGCTCGCTCTCAGCCACGTTCCGCTAAACTGGTATCCCTCCACCTTGGCAGCACATTGAAATCACTTAGCAAGCTTTTAAAACTCTGGTACAACAATCCCACCGTGAGAGATTCTGATCTCATAGGTGTGGGTATGACTGGGTCAGATTCCACTTTTTATCATTGTTGCATTTGCAATATTTATGGAAACCATTGTTCAACTGACATTATGGTCTATCTGAATAAAGCATAATTCATCTTTGTACAGAACATCCAAGGCCCATATTATATAATCCTCTCTCAAGCCAAATCAGGGTACAAGAACATGGATTAATGTACAAATTTCAACAAATGGAAATTGGTGTAGCTCTTGTTAGGACTATAGGACAAAATAATCCTTAACGTTTTTCGTAAACTTTCCACCACAGGAGACAAAGGCCAGGAAGAGAGCTTGCTGGACCCCAGAAATCAGGCCATATAAGGAACTGAAACTATCTGGAAGGTACCTGATCGCACACCTGCATTCCCTCCACATTCCAAGCCCACCACCTCAGTCCCCAAACCCACTGAGGACAAAAGTTTCCTCTCAGTGACTGTATATAAGGATGAAACTCCAGCTCCTGGGGGCTGTCATCAATGACCCAATGTCCCTTTGGCTAAGTGCTGTGCAGCACTTCCCTCTGCTTATCCCATCCTCAATGGGGGGAAATATCCTCAGGTGAGAATTGGCGCGCGCACACACACACACACACACACACACACACAAAATAATTGCCAGGGCTGGTTTGGCTCAGTGGATAGAGCGTCGGCCTGTGGACTGGAGGGTCCTAGGTTCGATTCCGGTCGGGGGCATGTACCTGGGAGAGGCAGCTGATTGATGTTTCTAACTCTCTGTCCCTCTCCCTCTCAGTATTTAAAAAAAAAATTTAAAGAGTACAATTCAATGGTTTTTAGTATACTCATGGAGCTGTCAGGGACTTAACATTTAACCTTTGTTATACAGGAGAGCAAATGTGAAACAACCAATAATTCCCATTTGATTATGTCTGTGTTAGTCTATACAAGCCTGCCAAAAGGAAAGAAGGTAATTACCAGTGATAAACTCATCTTTAATGAAAAGAAGT
>PVJN01050509.1:0-14816 GCA_004026805.1 Lasiurus borealis
GTTTTTTTCCCTCCGTTTCTTTTGTTTTTGATCCCTTCCCTTGTTTTGGCATTTTCACTTTGTTGGGGAAACTTTTTTTTATTTGCAAGACCACAGAAGCCTCTATTGAGCTTGGGATGGGTGGAGTCTCAGGGCTTAAGGGACCGCCTTGCCTTCCAGTCGGCCCCGCCCTCCACGGCCGCCGAGTCTCACGTGACTGATTTATTAACATATTAATGATACCTGTAGTATTTGTGGACCACAAAATACCTTCATTAATTGTCTTCTTAAATAGATAATTTAATGCAATTCCTTATTGTGTAAAAGAAAATAACTCTGTGCTTCATCAAGCCTAAAAGCTCTATACCTTTTTTCTCTCTCTTACCCAAGGTTAAGATAAAAATAATAATAACTGCAATGAGAATGTATCACAGAATATATAGAAATTTGTATTTATCCTAAGAGAACAATTTCTACACTAAAATAATACCTTATTTGCTCTCAAACTTGTTGGCCTCAATGTCAAGTGTGTTCAAAAAGAGATGCTGGACATCTGTCATTTCTCACCTACCTACATTTTTAAGAGTGTTAGCCTAGCTGAAACCATGGAACGTCAGCCTGTGAACTGAAGGGTTCCGGGTTCGAGTCTGATCAAGGGCATGTACCTTGGTTGCGGGCACATCCCCAATGGGGGACGTGCAGGAGGCAGCTGATCGATGTTTCTCATCAATGTTTCTAACTCTCTGTCCCTCTCCCTTCCTCTCTGTAAAAAAAAATCAATAAAATATATTTAAAAAAATAAGAGTCTTAGCCTAATTTGTTGATAAATCCACTTCCCTATTTTGATGTTTAAAAAGTAAAGATAAAATACCAAGGCCTGTTTTGTATTTTGGTTATTTCTAAGAAATTACATGCACATTACTAGTACAGGTCTCTGTAAATAATGATAAGATCATACATATACTCTCAATTAAAAAAAAAAGAATACCTTCACACTGATTCTTAATTAACTAGAAAAATAGCAATGATTCCTTCAAATTATTGGTTCAATTACTCCTAAATCACATTTTTGAATTAGGAGAACATTCAGTTCATTTCTCCACTTCTTTCTCCCTTCACTTACTTGACTACCTAGTTTAGATTCTATTACCCAAGTCTTCAGGCACTATTGAACCATCAGTCTAAACTTCCCATGCTCTTTGAGAGCAAAATCCTCAAAATGACCTCTCAACTAAAATAGTCAATATTTCTTTACAAATTAGACATCAAAATTTCTAACTTCTACTCTTACATCTTAGAGATATATGTTATTGTTTTAAGTGACAGAAAACTGATAATTCCTTATAAACCCCTTCCATTTGTCAATGGTATCATCACATGGATACCACACAGGTATCTCAGATTCTTCATGTGTGGGCCTGATTTCTCCAAACTACCACTTTTACCTAAGTTCCCTAAGCACTTAGCAATCATCTTTGATGCCACCTTCTCCCATATTCATCACAATTCAGCAATAAATGAAGTCTATCATGTATTTCAGGAATATGCCCACATTGCTTACTATTCTGAAGCAGCATTTAAACTCAGCTAAATGATCTTTACAGTGTTTACATTGTTGTAAAGTATTTCTTTCACCAGAGTTGGCTCTTCCAAGCTAACCTTCACTGAGCAATGAACAATGATTTTTCTGAAATAAAATGTAATATACACACACACAAACACACATACAGATTGAGTGGCCAGATTATTATGATCTCTAAACACATAATAATCTGGCCACTCAGTGTATATCCTATGTAATAAAAGACTAATATACAAATTGTCCCTTTCACCAGGAATTCGAACGGCATCCAAGCCAGTCAACTGTCCATGTTCCCTCCCTCTGGCCAGGCTGGCCGGACCCCACCCCATGCACAAATGTGTGTGTGTGTGTGTGTGTGTGTGTGTGTGTGTGTGTGTGTGTGTTTAATTTTCAAGTGTTCTAAATGACTTAAAACTCTTGAGAATTTAGCCATTATCTACCTCTCCAGCTTTATCTCTCCATTCTTCATCTAGTAAAGCTCAACACTTTTCTTCTATATTCCCTCATATTTATCCTTCATATTTTAATTTTAATTTTCTATGTAACTTTGCACCTATAAAACAAATTAAAGAGTAGCAAAAAATAAATTCAGAAAATAGATATTTTTAATTTAGGCAAAGACCTTTTTTTTGGACTTAAGAAAAGTATTCTCCTCCCTCAGATCATTTTACACTGTAAAAATGACTCTCATATAATGTCATGTTTTGTTTTATTTTGTTATTTCCCCAATGCCTAGTCACTCTCTAGATATAACATGTATTATATCTTGTTGAAATATTTAAAATACCATTGATTAATTTCCTAATATGTTATATTATTTTACCACATATGCAACTTCCTCAGATTGGTATCAAGCTACCACCTATCATAGAATAAACCACTATTATTGTAAAAAGAGCAATAGTAAATTTGTAAATTTAGTTTGGTAAATGTTTGGATAGATTATACAAAGAATTTGATTCTAGTGACCTGGAGCCTTTCTATAGGACAATTTACCCCAGAACTAATCTTTTAATTGAGTATAAAATAGAAAAAGATGAAGAGGTTAGTTGGTCTTTGACTAGGTCTTTGAAAGTGTGTTTTAATTTAAACTGATTAAAACAGATTCACCTTTTTAACAATTTTGCGAAAGCCTTTAAAACATAAAAATCTTACCTGTGCCACTAAGTGTAGTTCTTAATTATCACTTTCTATACTGCACACTCTAGCTCGTTCATTTCTTTGGACCATACACACAGACAGAGGGACTAAAATACTGGCCTCCTGGTAACAAAAAAAGAGGCTTATAGAAAGTTTATAATCCTACTTCCCCATATAATAGATTAAAAAAATCATACTTCTCTTGAAACGAAAAGGGGTTTTGATATGAACCTAAGGATACTGGATATTAATTAAATCACAGGTATTTTAACTCAGACATCTTACTATTATATACTTACTGCTTACTTGAAATAATATGTATAAATGTATGTAACTGTCTAATAGAAAAAATACTGTTTTAAATAAAGATAATAAAGAAACTTATTGTATTGGACAGTTCCTGAAAACACTATGAAAAATATATGCAGGGAAAATTAGAAAGCTTCTTTTTCATTTTCAATTTCTTCCCTTACTCTTTATACACCATTCTACAAACCTCCCCTTCCCTCAAGAAATGATAACACTGCTCTGTATCCCTTAAAAAAGGGAACATAAAAATTATCAACCAGAGTTAATCCAGTCTCTCTCTTTTGATATTCTGATTTCCTCATTCCACTAAGGAGTAGTAAATACTAGTTTGGATTTGAAAATCTTTTTCTACCAACTAAGCTTTGATTATGGAGGGATATGCTACTTTTACTTCGATTCAATCTTTCCTTCATCTCAGGTTGATGACAGCTTAGGAAAATCAGACTATCAGACCCTCAAACATTCTATGATTAAAGAAATGCTCATCTATTTTCAATTCTGCTCACTGTTGAGAAGAAATACTAATGCGATTGATGTAAGGTACAATATAGTGGCTAAAAATCAAACTGCTGATGTGTCTGGCCTATGAGAAAATGATAAATGAATTAAAAAACTATGCCAGAATAGGCAAGTCATAAATGCCTAAGGTGGAAGATCATTAGCACAAGCCTATATTCTTATGATTCCTAATGGCTAAAGGCTTCTGGCACATGACCCAAGGACAGAGAGAAATGGAAGAATTCCCCATCCCAATAAAGTCAGAATGTGTGGGGTCACATTTGTGGTATTCCTTTGCTGTCCCATCATTCACATTAATATAGCATTATTCCTTTCATAATATAATGGCTACTTAATGCCCACCAAGAACCCAGACCCTACTTACCAAAACCATACTTACTATCTATGGAAATTAGAAATGTGTTACTAATTACACTCCATTGGGACCATTTTTTTGACACCTTTTGGTCTTAGATTTCATTTGCTTTTCATGCAGAGAAAGGGTTTATTGGATTAAAGGAAAATCTGTCATGCAAAACCTAGGTCATACAGAACCTTCAGTATTATGTGCTATCAATAGCCTTGAATACAATGACTAGTAATTCTGAATGTCTGTCATTGTGTCTCTAAATTACCACTAAAAATAAATTATAAAATATAAAAGCAGTCCTTTCTTTTTGACTTGAGTTTAGAAAGGGCTTGGATAATTAGTTTTGAAATTGCATTGGAAGACAAAAGAAAGTGAGTTATCTAATTTTTAAAAAGGTTTCAGTTTTTAAAAATTAATTCTAATCATTCCAAATGATTTTAGAGCACATTTCATTCTATACACCAAATATTTCTATACTAAAATATGGGAAAATAATGATTTACATGTATTAATAATTAGTATAAACTAAATCTGATTACTTTGATTGTGTGATTAGGTTAAAGTGTTAAGAACTCTATTAGACAGTTACTTCTGCAATAATATTATTAATTAAAACCTCTAACCATTTAGTTGCTTCAAAATAGCATGTGTTACCATCCTTGCTCTTGTATTATCTAGGGTGGCTTAGCTTCAAGGTACATTTTGGGTTCAGGTCTTTTCTGCATGTCTCTCATTTGAGACCAGTGACTATTTTTCAAGGTTGATGGCAGAAACATAACAGAGTAATCAAAAACAAAAGCTCCAGGAAAAGAGGAACTAAAACTTTCCGGGTGTAAAAAAAAATATTTCACAAACATATACTATGTTAATATTTAATTTGAATCATAAAGGACAAATTCAATAATATTTTAGAAAGAGAAAAAAAGAATATTCAAACCTATGAGTATATGAACTCTTTCATATAATTTGGGTATTTTTAAAATATATATACATGTATTGGCATCATAAGAGAGTTAAAAAGGAGTGTTTATTTCATGCTATTTTATTTTTTTTCTCAGTTTTTTTTTCTTCTTCTCAGTGGTATGTACATGGTCTCTCAATTGGTTAACACAAGATGAGAAGATTAGAAAATGTATCTTCTGAATAAAGCACTTGTTGCCTTTATTTTATAGTTTGCTATTATCATTTCATTAACAACTAATTCTGGAGAACAGCAGAATATAGAATCCTGATTTATTTAGGATCTTGAAACATGCAAATAATTATTATAGTTGTGTTTTTCCTTCTCTATAAGTGTCATGATGTAGAAGAAATTGATGTCTGAAAAGGGGAACATTTATTTTTTTGGGTGAACACTTATTATTTACTGTACATGTTCTTTATTACATTTCATTAACATATATTTAACAAATGAATAAAGATGTACTAAAAAAGACTAAGAAATGAATACATGATTTATCATAACTTTATAAATAATACATACCACAATAAAATTAACTTTCTAAAAAATATCCCCTTTATTTAACTTAGTATTTTGAAATAGAAAAGTAGAATCTCCCCGGGCCATGATATGAGTCTGTGTGTATTGTATCATAACAAGGCTCTTCAGCCGTATGTCTCTCTTAATACATATGACAGGTAAACCCAAAGTAGTGAAATTTATATCCTATCTAATAAAAAATAATATGCAAATTAACCATCACTCCAAGACACAAGATGGCCACCACCATGTGGTCAAAGATGGCTGCCACCATGTGGACACAAGATGGACACCACAAGGTGGTCTGCAGGGGAAGGCAATTGGGGTGACCAGACCAGCAGAGGAGGACAATTGGGGGAGACCAGGCCTATAGGGGAGGGTAGTTGGGGGGGACCAGGCCTGCAGGGAGGGCAGTTGGGATGGGGAACCAGTTGGGGTAATTGGGAGGACCCAGTCCTACAGGGAAGGAAAGTGGGGGGAGAGCAGGCCTACAGGGGAGCACAGTTGTGGGGACAAGGCCTGCAGGGGAGGGTAGTTGGGGGAGACCAGGCCTACAGGAGATGGTAGTTGGGGGAGACCAGGCCAACATATGAGGGCAGTTGGGGATACCAGGTCTATAGGGGAGGGCGGTTGGGGGATCAGGCCTTCAGGGGAGGGTAGTTAAGGTTGACCGGGCCAGCAGGGGAGGGTAGTTAGGGGCAACCAGGCCTGCAGAGAAGGGCAGTTAGGGGTGACCAGACTGGCAGGGGAGGACAGTTAGGGGTACCAGGCCACCAGGGGCAATCGGGCTGGCCAAGGAGTGGTTAGGCGTCAATAAGGCTGGCAATGGAGTGTTTAGGGGGTGATTAGCTAGTAGGCAGAAGCAGTTAGGGGCAATCAAGCAGAGGCAGGTGAGCAGTTGGGAGCCAGCAATCCTGGATTATGAGAGGGTTGTCCAACCACCTGTTTAGTCACAATTCCAGTGGATCGGGCCTAATCAGGTGGTTGGTCAACACTTAAGGGGTCCCAGAGTGGAGAGGATGCAGGCTGGGCTGAGGGACAACCCCCCCCTCCCGCACAAATTTTGTGCTCCGGACCTCTAGAGTTTGTGTGTGTGTGTGTGTGTGTGTGTGTGTGTGTGTGTGTGTATGATATAGGATATGTCCATGTTTTATATAACCAATGTTTTTCATAGGCCTTAAATATTTGTCATCAGTGAACAGTGTTATACAAACAATTTAGATTATAGATGTTTCTTGCAAGTCATTGTTAGAGCTAATTGTCAGATACATGTAATTGCACCACACTCTTCTAAGTCCCTTTTTTAAATAATTGATTTTTCTAGTGTCTAATCCTGACACATAACATGGAGGTATTGCCAAGCTTATCCAAAGTTAAGAAGAGTCCAAAGAAAATAATTCTGAGTAACATAATCCCAACATCCTTGAAGTTCCAAAAAATTATTAAAAATTTTATCAGAACTAATTGTGAGTCTAGTCCAAGTCTCCTTAATAAACCTAGACACAGAATTTCTTACAAGCCTCCAGTGACTCCTGAAAATCAGAATAGAAATTGCAAAGCCACTAGAAAAGCAAGATGTTGCAACAGCTTTGGTATTACAAAGCCTACGTTCAAATTCCAGCTATACTACCTATTAACCATGACCCTGAGCAAATGTCTTAACTTATCTTAAAGTCAGTTTCACAAACTGAGTTGCATTCTATAAGAAGTTGTTGTGAGAAATACAAAATGCAATGTATGTAATTAATTTAATATACAATCTGATCTTTGATACATGTTCAGTAATAGTAGCTAAGATTCAAAGGATAATAGAACAGAAAGTCATGTGTGGTCTAGTATAGGACTAGTTAGTTAATCCACAACCTTAATCCTGAGTACTTCGATTTCTCTGGGGTTGTTCTTGCTCTTTGATGACCCCAGTGATTATGTAAAGATTACTTGATGGCACAAAGTTATTTCAAGTGCAGATATTTTTACAAATTTTCACAGGACATCTTTGCATGTGGCTTAACATCGACTACTTGATACTGGCAGCCAGAGTTGCCAGCCTGGAAATTGGTGTCCTAGTCTTACAGCCTTGTGTGGTTGCCTGGCACTGCTGTAAAGCTCGCCTATGCAGTGTCATACTGTTGCCTTGGAAATCCTGGGCTCTCTGGCATGGCAGATGCTCAAGCTAGTACTCCAACAGAGCCCAAGGCTGTGGTTCCCAAAGCCCCATAAATTGAGGGAATCTTTTGCCAAGAGCCCATTTGTTATGGCAGACAGCTATCATTGACTATCGAGGGACTTCTTTAAGGGGCTATGTGCTAAAGCCGGGCAGGCAGCCACTTTAAGAGGTTTTTGAGACCTGATTGTTGTATTATTCCAGAAATAAAGAAATACCCACATACTCACAGTTTGAAACCCTTTTATCAGTGAAGCATGTTCCCTTTCAAAATACTCTTTGTCACATGGGTTTAATGATACAAATACCTCAGCCTAAAAATAGTTCTTTTTTTTTTTTTGAGGGAGAGACAGAAAGGGACAGAGAAAAGAAGAAAACCAGCCCAGTTCTAACATTCTTTGAGAAAGAAAGAAGACTAAAAATGGAGACAAAAATATAATTCTTATCTACAAAAATAGCAGAGAAATACTGACATATTATTGTAGACTGAATCAGGGCTACATACCCAATATCTGGCTGCATGTACCTTTTAAAATAGCATTCCTGTCCATTCTTATTATGTTTGGATTGCTCCTAAGAGTTCCTTTGTGACTAATTTAACATCTGTGAAGTCATGGTAATACTAAGTAGAAATTCATTGCCTACTGCATGGATAATTTTATTTTATTCATAAGTAATTACAATAATTAGTGAAATTCATAAAAGTTCATATTGGTTTAAATCACTTTATTCATTTTTTCCATCAATTAATTAGAGAATAATTTTATGACTTAAATAAAATAAATCTCTTTGATTTCACATATTAAAAACTAGTTGGAAACAGAACTGTTTAACCATATAAAAATCACGTAAAGTTACTTCTTGAAACATTGAGTACAAATTAAAACATTGTGTGAGGTTAAAATGCCTTCTTCCATTCTTCCTTTTCACCTTTAATCTCCTTTTAATTTATCAAGGGTCTTTTGTGAAACATTGTTGGGATGGGTATTCCAAAAACCACCCTATTAGCTACATAAATTTACCAAAACATATTATTATATAGAAATATATATTGAATTATATAAACCAGGTGTTTTTTATTCTCTTAAGCTATGTTATACATGTAATGTTTTGGGCTTAGGATGGAAATCAGCAAGATAAAATCTGATTGTAGCTTAAATTGGGAAAGTCTAAAAGCAATAGATGTTGAAAACACAAGTTATTTTAGTTTATGGAATTTTAAGTACATGCAAAGAATTAAAAATATGTTCTTATTAAAAGAATAAACTAGATTTAATAACACATCTCTAAGGTATATTTAATATGTTAAAGGCTTTAACTAAGTGTTATATTCAAATTAATTAGAAACTGTATTTTGCAAATAAAATATGTCAACCATTTAAGATTTTTTTAAAACTTAACCATGCATTTCTATACATTTGTAATTTGAGTAGTGGTATATTCTATTAGTTTTCTTTATTTGTAAGAACATATAAAAATCAAATACATGCTATTTATAATTAATATTTATTGTTATACCCACATATATCAAATAGTATCTTCAGTTAGATCAAATATAAGTATAATACAAACTGAAATTAGATTATATCAAGAATCTCAAACTCAAATACCTACAAGGTAAGAGATGCCATGTAGAATAAAATAAGACTGATGTAAAGAAACAGGGACTGGTCAGGACTTGTGCAGGAGAGTATGTGTTCCTCTAAAAGCACTCAATCTTATAAGAAAATTAACTGTGTAAATTAAGACCAGTATATTTCAATATCTACATTGGATAAAAATATAGAAATGAACTTCTCTTTAGCATGCAAAAATGAAAATTATACAGTTATTAATTATTCATTAAGAAAGTAATATATTCAATCATTCACGAGAAAGAATTTGCAAGATAAGCAACCAAACTTAGAAAAAGGGCAAATATGTTCATTCATTCTTTAAATTTATTCAAAATACCTTTGAGTGATTTATGTAGACTAGACACTGTGCTAGACATAGAACAGAAAAGGCAGATTTGATCCTTAACATGGTAAGGCTAATAGTTAATGGACATGAATGCAAAAGAGTGCATGGCAAGCCTAAGGAGGGAAGTAGTTCTAAATAACTCTGAGATTCCCATGAGATGGGTCCATAGATCCACCACCACATCCACACACCAGAGGTTTTCACCTGTGAGATAACCACAAGAGAGGTTCAGATATATGTTAAGAGTATTTAGCTATTGTAATGGAGGTATTCTTCTGGCAGCTACTGTGTCAGGACCAAGGAAGCTAAATAGTCTATACTATGCTGGTAAATTACACACAATGGAGAATTTTCCACTCTGAAATATCATGTTCCAGATCATATTGTCTCTAATAGGGGAACCATTATCTAAATACTTATAACAATTATCCTACTTCTTGATCCTAAGTCCTTATTAGTTAGATCATTTTAATGCTCCTATTGTATCTAGTCTTTTACCACATGAGTATCTAATGACCCTATACTTTTTTTCCAGCACCTCTTTCATGTTATCTGTATTCTTATCTTGATTATTTTTTCTCTGAACCCTTCCTACATTTTTCTCTCAACCTCTCTTTCTTAATTGTAGTCTGTTAGAAAAACAATTCTGCTTTAAACAGATTTTTCTGATCCCCTGCCTACACTATATAGAAGGACATGCAAATAAAATGAATCTTTTCACTTTATTTTATCCTCCCAATGTCAAATTGGACCTCAGTACTAGTTGGCAACTATAGACTTTCCTAAGAACTGTTCCATCTAACCAAAACATATCATACATGTATTTTCTTCTGTCACTAATCTTTTGCAATATCATAGGGTTCTTGTTCCTCTCAAGTGATGACTTTTTTCCCTAATTATCTTAGAAAATGAAAGTGATCAGAAGATTATTACCTTATTTTACTACCAATAAGCATACTTATATATCTATTCTTATGTTGAATTGTTCACTGGTTAATACTAACCAACAGTTCCTTCTCTCTTCAAATCTAAACACCAACTTGTATCTTTGATCACACTGTATTATTCTAAACAGAAGGCTCTTTGTTCTAATGTTCACCTTCTCTAATCTGCTAACAATATTTCCACTTTGATAGACTATTTCTATTAACATATACACATAATGCAAAGGCTCTCCCTATCTGCTACTTCATTCCTCTGCAGCCCTTTACAGCTGAAAGAATATATATACTTAATGCTTTCTATGTCTTGCCTCCCATTTTATCTTGATCAGATTCCAATTAGATATTTTTTCTTCAGGATTCTGTAAGGTCAACAACATTCCATTTGTCAAGTCTACTGATTCCTTATCCTCATTTAAATATTTCAGTTACTCCCTACTTTTAAAAAAATATGTTTTTATTGATGTTAGAAAGAGATGAAGGGAGGATAGAGACATAGACACATCATTGATTATGTCCATGGGCATTGAGCCCACAACTTGGGCATTGAGCCCACAACTTGAGCATATGACCTGACTGGGACTCAATCAGTGACTTCTTGGATCATGTGTCAAGCTCAACCATTGAGCCACAGCAACTGGGCATATCTTCTTCCTTCTTAAAGCATGTCTCTTATTTGTCTTCTAGCATTTCACAATCTCTTTTTTTCTCATATTTAAATATTTGAGTGACCCAGGACTCAGTATTTGGCCCTCCTCCCCTGCTAAAAGATACTTAAGAATAAACTTTTTTTTAATGTATTTTATTGATTTTTCACAGAGATGAAGGGAGAGAGATAGAGAGTTAGAAACATCGATGAGAGAGAGAGAGACATTGATCAGCCGCCTCCTGCACAACCCCTACTGGGGATGTGCCCACATCCAGGATACATGCCCTTGACCTGAATCAAACCTGGGACCTTGCAGTCCACAGACCAATTCTCTATCCATTGAGCCAAACAGGTTTCAGCATTTAGGAATAAACTTAACCAAGGAGGTAAAAGACCTGTACTAAGAAAACTATAGGAAATTGGAAAAAAATAACAGAGGAAGATATAAACAAATGGAAGAATATTCCATATTCATGGATTGGTAGAACAAAAATCTTTAAAATGTCCATTCTACCCAAATCAATCTACATATTCAATGCAATCCCTACTAAAATAGCAACTGTATATTTCACAGATCTAGAAGAAATATTTCAGAAATTTCCTGAGAAAGAACAAGATAAAGGGAATAATAACACCAGATAATCAAGTTATGTTACAAAGTCACTATAATCAAAACAGCCTGGTACTGTCATAAATACAGTCATACAGATCAATGGGCCAGAAAAGAGATGCAAGAAGTTAACCAAAGCCATTATCCTCAATTAATATTTGTCAAAGAGACAAGAGCACACAGTAGAGTCAGAGAGTCTTGTCACATAATGGTGTTGGGTAAATTGGGTGATACATGCAAAAAAAATGAAACTAGATCACCAACTTATATCATATGTAAAAATAAACTCAAAATGGATAAAACACTTAAATATAAGATGTTAAACCATAAAGATCCCAGAAAAAAATCAGAGGCAGAGAAATCTCTGATATCTCTCATAGTAATAATGTTAACTTATATATCTCCTAGAGCAAGGAGATGTATAAGTAAACTAAGAAGGAAACTAAGAAGAAAATAAATAAATGAGACTACATCAAAATACAAAGCTTCTGCACAGCCAAATAAATTATCAACAAAACAAAATGGAGCCCACTGCATAGAAAAACATATTTGATAATGATATATCTAATAAAGGATTAATATAAAAATATATAAGGAACTCATACAACTTATAAAAAGGAAGGAAAATAATCCAATTAAAATTGGGCAAAGGACTTAAATAGACACTTCTCCAAAATGACATACAGGTGGTCAAGAGACATATGAAAAAATACTTAAAATCGCTGATAATCAGAGAGATGCAAATTAAAATGACAATGAGGTATCACCTCACATTTTTCAGAATGGCTACCAGCAACAAATCAACAAATGACATGTGCTGGTGAGGATGTGGAGAAAAGGGAACCCTAGAACACTGGTGGTGGAGATGCAGATTGATGCAGCCATTATGGAAAACAGCATGGAGTTTCCTCAAAAATTAAATATGGAATGCCATTTGAACCAGTGATCCCGCTTCTAGGAATATATCCTAAGAAACCTGAAATACCAATCAGAAACAATGTATGTACTACTAGTTCATAGTAGCACAATTTACAATAATAAAGATCTAGAAAGACCCCAAGAGCCCATCTGTAAATGAGTGGATAAAAATGCTGTGGTACATTTACACCATGGAATATTATGCAGCAGTAAAAAAAAGAGGAGGATTTCTTACCCTTTGAGACAGTATAGAGGGGCCTGGAGAGTATTACACTAAGTGAAATAAGCCAGTAATAGAACACCAAGTGTAATATGACCTCACTCACATGTGGAATCTAATGAAAAAATAAACTGATGAACAAAATATATCTATAGACATAGAAGCATGGAACAGAGTGCCAAATCTCAACAGGAAGGCAGGGGATGGTGGGAGGGTGGTAAGAGATCAGCCAAAGAACATGTATGCTTATAGGCATAACCCATGAAGACAGACAATAGGGTGATGAATGCTTGGGGCATGGAGTGGGCACAGGCTAGAAGAGCTCAATGGAGGGAAAAGGGGAACATATTTAATACTTTCAACCATCAATATATATAAAAGTCTAAGCAGCTGTTTGACTGGTCACTATGACATTCACTGACCACCAAGGAGCAGATGCTCCTACTGGTAGTTTAGATGCTGAGGTCCGGCTGATAGGAACTGGGTGAGACAAGGCTGGACACGACCTGGAGCCTTCCTGTATTTCCCCCCTGGCCCAGAACCTGCACCAGTTGGCTCCCTTGGCCTAGCTTGTACACTCTCACAATCTGGGACCCCTGAGGGAATGTTGGAGAGCCTGTTTCGACCAATCCCCACAAACCAGACTGAGGGACTCCACCGGTGCACAGGTCCAAGCACTGGGCCTCTAGTAAAGATATAAAGAAAACATATAAAAATATAAAATAAATGCAACTTTTTTTTTGCAAAGCTATATTAAAAACATGCCTAGTTATTTGGCCCACCCTTTCACTTCTTTCCTGTTAAATAACAAGCAGGTTATTACAATAGTATATTATATCAAACATGCATGATAATTTGGCTTGAATATTGGACATTATGTATAAAATATTGTTGAGGTTCTGGATAATGATATTTATATCCAGAAATGAATATATATTTTATTCTATCAGGGAGTTAGAAGACAAAGTGATCAGTATTATTCAAATTCTTTCTAACCTAGTGCCAATCTTTACCAAATCTTTCAAGAACACAGACTCAGTGAAAGGTTCAGTGAAACAGAGAAGTCAGAGATACTGAGAGTGACTCCTTAGATTCTTCATCCCTTCATTGGGTATGTGCTCTCTATTTAAATCAAATTTAAATATATATATATTTCCTTTTTCAGAGAGGCTTCTTTTAAGACAAGGGTGGAGAAGGTCTGGCCAACAGGTTATATAAAGCCCGCAAAATCATTTGGTCTAGTTCTGCCAAGATTTTAGGGGTGAGTTAATTAAATGTTTGACCAAATATAGATAGCAAGCTAATTTTTCAGTTGATAATTTTGTATGGCCTTCGAATGATATTATAAATATCCAAATGGCCCTTGGGAGAAAATAAAAGTTTTTTCACCCTTGTTTAAAACCCTCTACATAGCAAAGGTTTTCTCATAAATAACGTATTTTTTATAATTGAACTTAACACAACTACATTTAATAAATATTTTATAGCCATTTGTTTCTTCTGCTAGATACCAAGCATCTTTTAAGGCATGCAGGATTCATTCCCTTCTTAAAGGAGAATTCTCCATCTTAAGTAGGATATTGAGTTATATTAGCATTAGAATATAGATATCTAACTACTGGCCTGTGTGTCAGTCGTAAGTAAGACTTTTCCTAATCCTGGATATTATTTTGAAGAGAGAGAAGGAAAACAGACATTGATAGTAAAAATGCTCCTGTTTATAAATTTCTCTAGTGAGCACAAGGCCAATGATATAAAAAAGAATATTTAAATGCATGTTGTCTTCACAAAGCTAAAATGTGGGCAGACAGCTTATTGCTGTTTTAATGGCACCTAGCAGAGATGAAATTAACATTTGATTTACATGAGTGTCCTTGGGAAGAGGCAATTGTGACTGACTACTCATATCCACTGATAGGAGTTTAATTGGTTTTAACATCTCAAAGATATAATCTAGAAATCATAATAAAAAGCTAAATGCAGATGTCCACTTA
>PVJN01050510.1:0-14825 GCA_004026805.1 Lasiurus borealis
GGGTAGATGTGGGGACCATACCTGCAGGGAAGTGTTGTTGGATGGGGGGATCAGGCCTGAAGTGAAGAGCTGTTGGGGGTTTCACCTGCAGGGGAGGGCAGTTGCGGAAATCAGGCCAGCAGGGCAGGACAGTTAGGGGCACCAGGCCAGCAGGGGAAGGCAGTTAGGGGCATTGGGCTAGCAGGGGAGCAGTGAGGGGCAAGCAGCCTGGAAAGGGAGAGAAGTTAGGGGTGATCAGGCCAGCAGGGAAGGGAATATGGGGACAACCAGGCCTGTAGAGGAGGGCAGTTAGGGGAGACCAGGGTGGCAAGGGAGGGCAGTTAGGGGCAATCAGGCTGGCAGGTGAGCAGTTAGGCATCCATCAGGCTGGCAGGAGAATGGATAGAGTAGAATCAGGGGTCAGGCAGAAGCAGTTAGAGACAATCAGAGAGGTAGGCAGGTGAGCGGTTAGGAGCTAGCAGTCATACATTGTGAGAGGGATGTACCAGATTGGAGAGGGTCCAACCTGGGCTGAGGGATACACACCCCCTGTGTAGGAATGTCATGCACTGGATCTCTAGTATCATAAATACATCCCAAACTTTCTGCTGCGGGAAGATACACTGAGAATTATTTGAGTGGGATCTCACAAGTTGTTTTACAGTCTCCTGCCAGAACACAGAATAGCTCTACCTTATGTAATTATGAGCCAACAATTATAACCCCATCAAGCTCCTCAACAGCAAGGCAGTACAGGAGACTCCTAGGCTGGCAGAAGATAGTTGACAAACTAAGAGAAAAAATAGAGGCACATTCTCTAGAGCTGTAGGCTTCAGGCTCCACTGCCTCCTGTTTCAGGTAGGTTGGGTGGAAAATGTATGGGCTGGACATGGTGTGCAGCACTGCTCTGACGCCCGCTCCAGGTCACCCTTCCTGAAATGTTTCCATATTCTGAGGAAAAACGGAGATTCTAATGTGTATATTTCCTTGAGTGGTGTCAGATTTCTTAGGCTGAGCCAAGGTTTACAACTGAACAGCTCCGTCTTAAGTATGCTGAGATTGTGTCCTGGTGTTTCTCTCAAGTATCTATGATGCCTTCTGTTCCCATATCTCTCTCCTTGATAGTGAGAGGTTGGGCAAAGAAAAAAGGGAAAAGTCCATTAAAATTAGGAATCTAGGGGAGTACCAGGTCTTTTGCCTGTAAGAAACTTTCCTTTAGAAATAGAAAAATTGTCTCTGTGTCATAAGTTGTAAACATTCCTTTTGGGTTTCTTCTGCAGATTTGATAAAATGTCCTTTTTCTCATCATTGCTCAAAATTATTTTCATCACTGCCTCAGTATTTCCCCTTTATTCTGGTGAGTACATGTTCAGTTCTGGATGAAGCAATTCACACATCTTAGAAAATGGAGGATGCCACATCAATTATCTAAAAATGGAGGAGCAGCTTCTTTCATTGGGTTTGTAAGATTTAAACCGACAAAATGAAAGCAGGCATGTTACAAACCCCTTTTTAAAATTGTATTTGTGGATCATTTCTCCTCATTTCCACCTTAGAGAGATGGAGGCAGATAGGTGGTTTAGGATGAGCAGTAGAACTTAGTATTTTGTTCATTTATGACTAAAGATATTTAACTAATTATTTTTTTGGAGGTCAGATTCCATGTTTGCTAACTGCAGATTTTGGTGGAGGTGTATGGGGTGATTATGTGTTCTTGATCAGACAATCCTTGGCAATCTGATTTGTGGTTTTCCAGTTCTCATTCCTCTAAAGTCAAAACTTTGTATAAGGTGAGAACTCATTAAAAAATTATGTTCTTTAGTGCAATTTAAGTAAAGTAATTGTGAGGTGTTGAATTGGCGCCTGATATTAGAACTGAGTACTAATTCATGAAGTAATAATTTGTTCATGTTAGGTGACCTTATGCAAGGCATATTAAGTGCCATTCTCTTCTCTGATTAGGATGTCTCATTTATTGAAACATGAATAAAAAGAACAATGGTATCTTCACAGGAGAGTTTAATGATTACTGCACAACACTTTAAATTATTTTTCACCAATAAGAATAATTTGGAGTTATATTAATTATATTTCCAGGATTTATCTTGTGAACTTAATATTTTGAAATTACCACAAAACACTCACCTCAGTACTTGGTGGTCCTGAGTAGGCAATAAGTATGAAATTTTGCTACTAAAAAGTAAAAGTCTCTTCCCACCAGAGACTCTGATTTATTTACATTCTTCTTATTTTTTCATTTTTTTTCTGTGCTTATTGCAGAAACTATGTTTTCATCCGAAAAACGCAGTTTCGATGAGGTAAGTTATTACTGATTAATTTGGAAATTAAAAAACTTCTAATATTTTTAAGATATAACTTTTATTGATTTCAGAGAGAAAGGGATAGGGAGAGCAATATAGAAACATCAATGATAAGAGAGAAATCACTGATAGGCGGCCTCTTCCATGCCCCACACTAGGGATACAGCCTGCAAAAAGGGCATAGGCCCTGACTAGGATTGGTTCCCTGATGTCTTGATTCATAGGTCAAGGCTCAATCACTGAGCTACGCTGACGGACAACTTTTAATTATTTTACATTGTAAGATTTAACAGGAAATTTCACAGAGAGCCCTGCCTGTGTTGTTTTATGGTTAAATGTTGACCCATGAATGAAGAGGCCCCTGGTTCAATTCCTGGTCAAGGCAAATTCCCAGGTTGTAGGCTTAATGCCCAGTAGGGGCAACTTTTTGTTGTCTCATTTTATCATTGATATTTCTATCTTTCTAGTCCCTGTGACCTGTTCTTTAATAAAAAAAAAATTCACTAAAGAAAATGGGCAACAGAATGAGCCTTTACAATTTTATGAAACTGTGGATTATTATGCTAAATTCAATAAATAAAATCTAGCCAGCCATATAAAAATATTTGGTATTTTGTATAAGATAAAATATCCCATTATTTCAAAGATTACATTTTGGGTATCCTTGTTATCTGAAAGCACCTGACAAAGTTAACTGTCTATTTAAAGTAGAATTATTTATCTAGAAAGACCAGAGGATTGCAAATATTATCCATTGAAAGGTTGATAAAATAACACTTTTCATATATTCATATTGTTTATTTATGTAAATTACCATTAGTGCCATTACTAACAGAATTATACAAATATATGCAAATACTAACAAATATGAACATATACATATGTGGTGATAATGTAAATGTATCCAATTTTCTAGTAGTTAAATCATTAAATAAGATAAAGAAATTATTAAAATTCCTTTTAACTATTTTTTTTGTGTGTTATGAAATAATGGAGGAAATCCGATGAAGGTATGAGAAAAAGTGAGATGAGAGTGGTGACATTATAAAAATGAATTTAACCATTTGTCTGCTTTTTAAAAATGATATTGGGTTTGTAAAAATATGTCAATAATATTTTATGACTAAGTAGATTGTGTTTCCAAGCCACAATATAGAATATTTTCATTCCCTTTGGATGCATGGTATCTTGTACAAAGATTAAAGACATTATTTTCAAAAAGTCCATTATCTGACAAATTTTATGTTGTTCTTTATGTTTGACAGCCATTTTGTGATTATTATAAAGATCGAGAACATTTGTGCACCATGGAATGGGATCCAGTCTGTGGAACAAATATGAAAACTTACACCAATGAATGCATTTTCTGCATTGAAATGTTGTAAGAATATAAGGCTAAATATTGGCTCTTCAAAGATAATGAAGAAATCATAACAAAATGATAGGAAAACACAGTGTTTTTGAAAGGCCATATACAGTATTAACATATATAGGAAAAACTGTACTATCTCAGTAAATGCCACAGAATCACACTGGTACCTTTACCAGGAGTTCTCATTTGCAAATGCAGATTTGCAGTTGACTTCTCAATATATCTGCTGGACATTTGGAAATGTTCAAATCTATTACTTTAACCATTAGGACTTATAAATGGGTCTATAACCAATATTTTGATTTCGGAATTCCATATGATATCTGATCACATTTGTGAAGTAGTACCCAGCTACAGGAACCATACCTGAGCCAAAAACCCTACTTGATTACAGAAATTTGAAATCAATCACAATGGGCCTATTGATCCTAGGAGGGGACTTCCCTGAGGGGCAACCTTGTCTTCTGAACTCCACAATAGTCTACAAACCTTCCTTAGAGAGCAGGGTATTCAAGGCCACTTTCACTCAGCCTCCTTTCCTATAAGCCTCACTCCAAAGGAGTTTGCAGTCTAGGTTTCAGCAGGTCTTCCTACTTCCCTCTTCACTGTCTCTCACAGTTATTTCCTCTTATTTAATCCCAATAGTTGCTTCTACTTCTAGATAACATCAAAACAATCTCCAAACCTCTCCTCTCTCTATTTTGGGTGGTTTCCACTACTGAACAAGGACTGACCATGTAGGAAGAGCCAGGTAGCCCCAGTTGAGGGAAGGATGTGTTAAGGTCTGGGGAGCACTGGGTCCCAGTTGGTTGTGGAGGTGGAACACAGCTTCTCCCCGTCATGCACATTTAGAAGCACTTAGTGCAATATCCAGGCAATTTTGAATGCTATTTATAACTAAGTCTCTTTCTTTCTCTTTTTCTTTACAGAGAAAATAATAGATCATTTGGATTTAAGTATTTTGGGCAATGTAAATCGTCCTGAGCTACACACTCATATGGCCTTTTTGGCAATCCTATTTTTCAGTGAATTCTATAGCCAATGAATCTTTTTATCAGGGTGTTAATTCCTAGGTGACCGGACAAAGCCTTCTACGCTATACAAGATGGAATACAGATTGTTGAAATTTGTCTTTCAACTCTAAGAACTTTTGATTGATTTTCATTCTATGTTTAATTATTAAATAGCAGATGAAAATCTACCTTAATTGTGTGTTTGATCATATAAAACCTAATACAATTTAAAATCATAAATCAATCAGTCAATATCATGTTAAATAATACTATCTTTATTTAAAATACAACCTTTGGTTGATTAATATATTAAAACACGTGATTATTTTTGGCAACTACAAGTAACTACTATCAAAGGTAAAAAAAAATGTATATATATTAGCTTGATGTTAATTAAAATCACAGATACTAGGATCCTTTTTATTAGAAAGAGTCAAAACTTCTAGAAGAGGGACCCAAGACTTGAATTCTAATATGTACCCAGAGTCAATCTTTCAATCATGAATCTTAGGCAATATGGAATTGTATTCTATAACATAGGCCTTATGTACAATTGAAATAACTGCAAAGTCTATTCAAAAATATTGTATGACTTCTGAGGCTTGGGGGAAAATTGCATTATTTTCTTAGTCACTCACAAATCAGTCAAGAGAAAGGTTGTTAATGTATTTGATATCATCTAGATCCAAGGCCCTTATTCGATATGAGAGACCCAGTGCATGGATTCATGCTCCAGTTGGGTCCCTTGACCTGGCCTGTGCCCTCTTGCAAACCAGGACGCCTCAGAGGGTGTGGGCAGTCCAATATCCCCTGAGGAATGTGGTAGTGCACAAAGTGGCAGGCGGCCAGCAAGGATTCTGAGCTCCTGTCAGGCACCATGCTTCTCCTGCTTATCCCAGCTCTGCTGCATCTGCCTCTGTCACTCTTGGTAATGCTTCTGAGAAGGCAGGAGAGGCTTGTGCCACCACAGCTGTGCTTGCCAGCCAGGAGCTAGGGGTCTGGAGCATTTTACTCAGCTGAGTGGCACTCCCACTGTGGGTGCACACTGACCACAGGGAGCAGCTCCTGCATTAAGCATCTGCCCCTTGGTTGTCGGTGCAAATCATAGAGACCAGTCAATTGGTTGTTCAGCTGTTTGGTCATTTGGTCACTTAGGCTTTTATATATATATATATAGTGAGAGAGACTAAAGTACAAATACATGAAAATTGTGCATGGGTTGGGGTTGTCCCTCAGCCCAGGCTGCACCCTCTTAAATCTGGGAAATCCCTCTTACAATTCAGGACTGCTGGCTTTCAACTACTCGCCTTCCTGCCTGCCTGCCTGATTGCATCTTACTGCTTCTGCCTGCCATCCTGATCATCTCTAACCACTTCCCTGCCAGTCTGATGGATACCTAACTGCACCCCTGCCCACCTGATTCCCCCTAACTGCCTTTCCCTGCCACCAGGAACCCTCTAACTGTCCTCCCCTGCAGGCCTCGGTCCTTCTCTTGCAACTGTCCTCCTTTACAGGCCTGATCGTCCCAAAAAGCCCTCCTCTGCTGGACTGGTCTCTCACAACTGCCCTCCCATACTGGCTTGATCCCTTCCAAATGTCCTCCCCTGCTTGCCATCTTGTTTCCACATGGGGACAGCCATCTTTGACCACATGGGGGCAGCTCTATTGTGTGTTGGAGTGATGGTCAATTTGCATATTACTCTTTTATTAGATAGGATATGACTTGCAAAAGTTTTCCCTGATACTCAGATTGTCTGTTTTACTTTATTGATGTGCCTTTGTTGCAATTTTTACAATTTTAATGAATGCCAACTTATCAATATTTTTCCTTTGTTGATGTACCTTTGTTGTTCAGTAAAAGAAATTGTATAATTCAAAGTGAAAAATATCTGTTACACAGTTTCCTCTTAAGAGTTTCATTACATTAATAGTTGCATTTAGAGCTTTCATAGATTTTGAGTTAATTTTGCATGTGGTGAGAGTTATGGCTACAAAGTTATATATCTTGCATGTGGCTATCCAGTTATCATAGCATCGTTTGTGGAGAAGACTATTTAATTTTCTTAGAACTCCTGTAAAAATCAATTGATTTTTCACGATAATGTATATTGGTTGAGAATAGACAAAAGCTATATGGAACAGATTGAAGAATGTAGACATAGATTCATATAAATACATCAAACTGATCTTTGAGGAAAGAGGAAATGCAATACAATGGAGCAAGTATAGTTTCCTCTATAAATGTTGTTGGAATAACTGGACATCTGCATGCAAAATCCTAACACAGACATTATCCCCTTCACAAAAACATACTCAAAGGAGATTGTAGACCAAAATGTAAAATACAAAACTATAAAAATTATAGAGGAAAATATAGGGGAAAACCTGGCTGACCTTTGGTGGTAATGGCTTTCTAGATACAAAAGTAAAGGCTTGGTTCAGGAAAGAAATAATTGATAAACTGGAATTCATTAACATTTAAAACTTTTCTGAGAAAGACAATATCAAGAGAATGAGAAATGACAGCACGGTCTGGGAGATATGTTTCAAGAAAATCACATCTGATTAAAGACTGTTATCCAATGTGTACAAAGAACTCTTAAAACTCAAAAATAAAAAAACAAGTAACATGATTAAAAAGAAATGGACCAAAAACTTTAACAGACAATTCATCAAATATGCATAGATGGCAAATAAGAATCTGCAAAGATGTTCCACATTATATGTCATCAGAAACATTTAAATTTAAAAAATGAGATAACGTTAGTGCACTGGGGTTAATCCTGCAACACTAACACCAAATTCTGAGGAGGGTGCAGAGCAACGAGAACTCATACACTGCTGATGAGAGCTGGAAATGCTTCAGCCACTTTGGGAGGCAATTTGGCAGTTTTTCTTTTTTGGTAATTATATTTTTCATAATATATATATATATATATATATATATATATATATATATATATATATATGTGATTTTTTGGTGGGTACCTAAATTTTCAGCCCTTTGGGTAAAATAACAATGAACATGATCATTCAATTGTATATTAAGAGTATGCTTAGTTGTTGGTTATTCCTGGGCAACAGAGATAAAGAAAAGTAATGGGGGGCATCTGTAATATTATCATTCACATATGATAATATTACAGCTTCCCCCCATAAAGGAAGAACATGTAATATTATCATATATATATGTATATATATGAATGACATATATAAATGATAATATTACAGATTCCCCCCACTACCTTTCTTCATCCCTCTCTGCCCAGCCCTACTCCCCAACTAACTACACTCTTAAAATAAAATTGAGTGATCATATTCATTGATCTTTTATGCAAAGAGATAACCAGTTATGTATCCCCCCCTAAAAAAATCTTTATTAATGTAGTAGCTTTATTTCCCATTGTCAAAAATTGAAAACAGCCAAGTCCGGTTTGGCTCAGTGGATAGAACGTCGGCCAGCAGACTGAAGGGTCCCAGGTTCGATTCTGGTCCGGGGCATGTACCTTGCTTGTGGGCACATCTCCACTATGGGGCGTGCAGGAGCAGCTGATTGATGTCTCTCTCTCATGTATGTTTCTGACTTTCTATCTCTCTCCCTTCCTCTCTGTAAAAAATCAATAAAATATATTTAAAAAAATGAAAACAAAGATAACCTTCAGTACATGAATGCATAAAGAAATCTGGATACATTTGGATGATGCTATATTATTCAGTGATTAAAAATAATGAACTATGAAGCCATGCAAAGACATGGAGACAACCTAAATGCATATTACTAAGTGAAAAAAAAATCTGAAAATGTTATACACTGTATGAATCCAAATGTATGACATTCTATTAAAGGTAAAACTATGGAGATAAAAATATCAGTGGTTTCTAGGAGGAAGGAAAAGAGACATGAATAGGCACAGCTAAGTACTTTTGGTGGAGTGAATATCTTTTATCTGATATTTATAATGACTGATGGAGTTCATTAAACTTTTATTCATACCCATACAATGTACAACCCCAAGAGTGAACCACAGGGTAAACCATAGACTTTAGCTGATTATGATGTGTCAATGAAGGTTTAACCTTGATAAAAAAAAATAAAGTACCATTCTGGTGAGTGATGTTGATAATGAAGAAAACAGTAAATGCACTGAGCAGGAAAATCTCTGCAATTCGTTCTCATTTTTTGTGGTAAACTTAAAACTGCAGTCTTAGAAGTTAATTGAGAATATACATATGAATTTACTTTGACTGTATTTTATTCCATTGTTATACAGGTCTATCTTTATGCCAACAGCATAGAATTTTTTAATCATTATAGTTTTGTAGTCTGTGTTAACATCTGAATATGTGACTATTCCAAATCTGTTCCTTTCCCCGCCCCCAAGATTAAGTTGGCAACACAGGGTTCCTTGCATTTTTAGATGTGTAATATCTCTTCAATAACCTCATTTCAACTTTTGGAAATATACCTACAAATGGAATTGCTGCAATTGCTGGTTATTCTATTTAAAATTTTTGACTATTGCATTCTGTAATGGTCATATTAGTTTGCACTCCTACAAACAACATATAAGGGTTTCAATTTCTCCATTTACTTACACTTACAATTTTCTGTTTTGTTTTTTTTTTAACAATAATAATTTTAATGGGCACGAAATACACATACACACACACAAAACACACACACATACACGCACACACACACACATATGTTAGAGTCCCAGTGCATGAAATTTGTGCAAGGATAAGGTATCTAAGCTTGGATGGCCACCAGTGCCAATCAGGTTCCCGCCTCCCACTTCTCTCCTACTACCCCCACAGCCCGCCCATGCATCACCACCACAATTCTCCCCTCTCCCCTTGCCTCCTTGCCTTTTCCTTCCCTCACTCCCTCAGTGCCCCACCGCTGCTGCTGCTGGTCGCCCACCATGTTCTGTGCTGCCCCTTGATGGTTAGCTCACGACATAGTGATCGATCACACTTCCGGTCTTCGTGGTGAACTCCTGAGGGGACACTTTGCATATTCGCCTTTTACATATATAGACATATTCTCTTGTCACAATCTCTTTTAAGCTGCTAATTTCAACTGTACACACAAACAAAATCATTGCAGTCTGCTTCCTTACGTTATGTTAGTGATGTCACAAATTCTCTCTTTATATTGCCTACCAGTTATCATATACAGGGAGGGGCAAAAGTAGGTGATAACCCCCATGTTTTGCATACTCACCACTGCACAACTATTTTGTCCCTCCCTGGTGGAACATTTGGTTTTATACTCTTGTCTTTTAAGTCCTATAAAGGAATCAAAAGTGTATGTTTGAAAATTACAATAAAATAAGATCTTGTAATTGTCCATGTAATTTACCTTTATTGGAAAATTTTATATGTTCATATCACTTTGATTTATTTTCTATTTTCCTTTTTATTTCAAATTGAAGGATTCCTTTAACATTTCTTGTAGAATAGGTCTAATGATAATGAATAGGCCCAGCTTTAGTTTATCTGGAAAGGTCTTAATTTCCTACTCTTTTTTGAAGGACATTTTATTCCATTGTTTTTAAGGCATTGATTGTCCCATCTGGTTTCAATTTCATGCCCAGCTTTCACTCTCTCCTGCTTCAAAAAATAATTCTGGAGTTGTTATGGACAAGGGAGTGATTATAGCCAACAATAATGTATTAAAACTTTAAAGTTGCTAACAGACTAGATCTTAGTTACTCTCATAACAACAAACTTAAGTGATGTGGTTAAGGTATGAGGTGACAATATAGGGATAATGATATTGCAATGTAGAAACACATCAGATATAGATTTTGTACCTCCTAATCTCACACAATGTTCCATGTAAATTATATCCCATTAAAAAAATTCACATCCTGTTCTCTAGGCAAGCTTCTACAACCCTGGCTGCATATGAGGCTCATCTGGGAACTTTGACAATGTTCCAATGCCCAGGCCTCATCTTCTACTAGTAATTAATTCACAATTTTGATTGCAAGACAGTACATTCATAGCCATTGGATGTTTAAAGTCTAATATGTTCAAAGCTTTTTATAAAATTACAAAAACTAAAATTTGGAAAGCACCAAGGAGCCCATTAGTATATTAATGGATAAAAAAAGAAAATGTAGGGCATTTATGCAATGGAATACTATGCAGCTATAAAAAGGAGGAATCGCTTACCCTTTGGAATAGCATGGATAAACTGGAAAATACTATGCTAAGTGAAATGAGTCAGTCTTAGAAAGCCAATTATTACATGATCTCACTTATGTATGAAATGTAATTAACAAATAAACTAATGACTGGAGTAGATCTGGAGACATGGATTAATGGAACAGGATCCAGAATCTCAGAAGGAAGGAGTTAAGGATGGGTGGAGATCAACCAAAGCACTCTATACATGTATGCATAACACAAGGACACAGACAATAGGTTGGCTAAGGCCTGAGCATGAGGGTGGAAGTGGAACATATATAATATTTTCAATGATAAAGATAAAACAAAAGAAGGCACTAAGGCAACACCCCCTTAGTAAGGTGCTGTTCTCAGAATGTCCACCAGAGCCACTATTGCCACACCTCCTTCATGGTGGTAGCCCTTTAGGTCTCTCCAAAGCTTTTCTTTTAACTCCCTTCAAGGGTCACAGCCCTCTGGATTGTAAATTGGGATTTTTTTTTCAACAAAAAATTTTATTTTATATATATTTTTTTATTTTTAATTTTTTTATTGTGTTACATGTATACATATCTTCCCATTGCCTAGCCCCTGACCCAGGCATACCCTAACCACCCAAGGTCTTGTGATTTTTGGTTATGCTTATATACATGCATGCAAGTCCTTTGGTTGATCTCTTATCTATCCCACCTCTTCTTAATTTTTCTTCTGTAATTTGACAGTCTGTTTCATACTTTACTGCCTCTGTATCTATCCTTTTGTTCATCAATTTATAATGTTCTTTATTATCCACAAATAGAGTGAGATTATGTGGTGTTTCTCCTTCATTGACTGGCTTATTTCACTTCATGAGGCTCTCCAGTTCCATTCAGGTTGCTGCAAATGGTAAGAATTCTTTCTTTTTAATGTCAGCATAGAATTCCATTGTGTAGATGTAGCATAGTTTTCTGATCAGCTCATCTGCTGACAGGCACCTAGGCTGTTTCCAAATTTAACTATTGTAAATTGTCAATTGGGTTTTATTTTGTCTCATAGAATTCATTACTAAGTGGCTGTTTTCAGAATATACAACAAAGGGAGGTTTTGTACTACCTGCCTAGAAGGGTGAGAGCCATCTAGGACTGTGAATTGGGTTTTCTTTTCAAAATATATGAGTGAATTCTCACATCTCATTTTTTATATCCATGTCAGTAGCAATTAGTATTGTTCACTACTTCTTTCTTTCCTGATGCACTTTTTAAAATCTGGCTCCCATGTGTTTTGTTTTTATACTTAATCATCTTGTGTACCTTATTGGCTTCTTTTACTGATATCATTTGTTATTTCAGTGCTGGTACTCAATGTACAGTCCTCTTCTCTTTTCTATTTCCGTAAGAGATCTTATCCAGTCCCAGGATTTTGAATTCCATTTCCCATCAATGTCTACAAGTTTGTATCTTTAATCCTTGTTTATGAATTCCAGGTTCCTGATACATCTCCATTCCCACCAGTGTTTTCATGTCCCGCTCAAATCATTTGGGCTCTACCTCTCAGTTCATGGGGCTCAACTGCCAACTGCTAGTATCTGCATCTCTTTGCTTAAGGACTTTCTCTGAATATTGTGCCCATACACACAGTGTGCCAGAAGCTCATCTTGTGGTCATCTCTCAATCAATGACTGAGGAGGGTTGGTATATAAATATGCCAGCTCCCTTGCATTTAGAATACAGTAAATCTGACCTTTATGTTGCACACTACCTAAAGATTCTCTAACGGAAGTACTCTATTTAGCCATAATGGTAACTAACCAAAACCCACTGTTCATTTATTCCCTTCACTTTCCTGCCAACTGTCCCCAATACCCTATTGATGTGCCCTATTTTAATCTTATCTTTCAATTAGAAGACCTTCGAAATAAGCATTTTCCTTATTTACTTAAGAATCACAGGAGTTCTCACTAGCAATTCTGACCCCTAGACTTCTCTAGTTTAACTTCTCATTCAGTAGGGCTAAAAAGAGGAACAGGAAATTGTACCATATGTCCATTCCTTCCCCTGCCTCTGTCTTATTTTCTCTGGATATATGAGGTATTTAGCACACAGTTAGATCTCATTGCTATTTTTTTCTCAGAGTACTAACAAACTGAGATTGAAGATAGGTGGCGTTTGTCTGAATCAAGAAGGCTCTTCTGATGACTCCTTTGTTCTCTCACTGCACAAATTCCCAGGATATCTAGATATTGAGACAGAACTCAAGTGAAAGGAGGTATTCAAATACCTCATTACTATCCTCATAAATTTTGTTGCTGTCCAAGTCACAGTAAGGTTTTTAAATTACTTGGCAAATGACTTTAATATAACATAATATTATGAGACATTCACTTTTATAACCCGGCGCCAATTAGGTATAAAGAGCTTGAAGATATAGTTTAAACTTAAAGAATTGTTTTTTGGTTATGTGAGGCCGCATCATGTCAAAAGTCTTCAGCACAGCAACAGAAACAAGCAAACAATGAAAAGACAACCTACAAAATGGGAACAATTTTTGTAAACCATATAGCTCATAACATCTGAAATACATATGGAACTCATAAGACTCTACAACAATAAAAATGCAATTAAAAATTGGCAGAGGAGAACTTCTGGTGTTGCTCAGTCCTTAAGCATTGACCCATGAGCCAGGAGGTCTCGGTTTGATCCTCAGTAAGGGCATACAGGAGACTGCTAATCAATGACATTCTCTCATCAGTGATGTTTCCATCTCTCTCTCTCTCTCTCTCTCTCTCTCTCTCTCTCTCTCTCTCTCTCTCTCTCTCTCCCTCTCTCTAAAGTAAATTTTAGATGATGAACTAGGGATATGTCTAGACAATTTCTGAAAAGCACGTGCAAATGGCCAACAGGTACATGGAAAATCTTCAAGGAAATGAAAATCAAAGCCACAATAAGATATCTCCATACACCTATTAGAAAGGCTATCATCACGATGACCAATAAGTGTTGAGGAGGATGTGAAGAAAAGGAAACCTGATATACTATGGGTGGGAAGGTAAGTTGGTATAAATAAGATGGATAACAGAATGGAGATTCTTTAAAAACTTAAAAATAGAACTGCCTTCTAACTCAGAATAATCCTACTTCTTGATATATATAATGGATATGAAAATGGATTATTGAAACAATATCTACACTGCCTTTTTTAATGTTGCATTCTTTATAACAGCTAAGACTCAAAAATAATTTATGTCCAACATATGAATGGATAAAGAAGATATTACATGCATAATAGTGTGTTTTCAACCTCGATAAAGAAGAATATTCTTCCACTTGTGAAAATATACATGGTTCTTGAGACCGTTATGTCACATGACAGACATCAGGCAGACAACAACAAATGCCGTATGATAATATCACATTCACGAAATCTCAAAATGCTTAATAAATGTGAGAGTGATCTAGCGATCTTTTTGGTCAAAGAAGGGAGTTCGCCATGATCTTATGTACCACCATTTTTGTCATGATCTTCAGATTCTCAAAGAGCTGATGCATCTTAGGCTCCGCCTTACCTCTCCCCTTCCTCTCAATTAGCCAATCGTGGGCGAATAGGACTCTAGCTTTGAGCCCTGACCAATGAAGTCAGAGTTCAGAGTCAGGGGCAGGGCCGACCTGAGTCAGGAAATAAAACCCAATGGACTTCTTGCTCCTGTGCTTTGCCTATGATTTCCAGGTGCTGTTGCTAGCACCCTTCTGTGCAGGAGTGAGTAGGCCTTGCAGACCAGTTTCAAGTACTTGTCTCATTCCTATAACTTTGTTAAGAGCATTTCTAACAATACATATAAACAGAGAATAGAATGGTGGTATGAGAACCTGGTGACGAAGGAAAATATGTATATGTTGATCAAAGGGTACAAAGCTGGAGTAAAAGATGAGTTAGTTCTGCAGGCCTTTAGTAAAACATTGTGATTATTGTCAACAATACATCCAAGTT
>PVJN01050511.1:0-14863 GCA_004026805.1 Lasiurus borealis
TGGGTGGGCAGAGACAGAGGCACAGGCACCAGAATGGAGCAGGAAGGCAGGGGTGTGGGTGAGGAGGACCCAGGGAGGGGGTGGAAGGGATGCTGGGGAGACCGAGGGGCTGGCGGGGCCTTTTCCGGTTCCCTCCCAGGGGTGGACGGCAAGCCCTGCCCCGCCCGGGGCCTCAGTTTCCCTGTCTGCAGCAGAGGGCACCAGAACCAGGTGACTGATCCCTTACATCAGCGGTTCTCAGCCTGTGGGTTGCAACCCCTCTGGGGGTCGAACGACCCTTTCACAGGGGTCGCCTAAGACCATTGGAAATTGCAGATAACTACATCATGATGCATCACAGTAGCAACATGTCATGGTTGGGGGTCACCACCCCATGAGGAGCTGTATGCAAGGGTTGCGGCCTTAGGAAGGTGGAGAACCACTGCCTTAAATACTTGCCTGCGACCAGAGCCTGTGGCCCAGGTGTGCCATCTGCTGGCTGCCCTTGGAAGTGCCCTCAGTCCCCATGTGGCTGTGTAAGCACAGATGGGATCCCGGGTCCTGGCTCCCCCTGTCTGACCCCACGGGGGGCTACCTGCCCACCTTCCTGCCTGCCTTCCTTTAAAAAAAAATTATTGATTTTTTACAGGGAGGAAGGGAGAGGGATAGAGAGTTAGAAACACCATGAGAGAGAAACACGGATCAGCCTAGACCGGTGTCGCTCAGCGGATAGAGCGTCGGCTTGCGGACTGAAGGGTCCCGGGTTCGATTCTGGTTGGGGGCATGTACCTTGCTTGCGGGCACATCTCCACTGTGGAGCGTGCAGGAGGCGGCTGATCGATGTCTCTCTCTCATCGATGTTTCTGACTTTCTATCTCCCTTCCTCTCTGTAAAAAAATCAATAAAATATATATAAAAAAAATAGAAACACAGATCAGCTGCCTCCTGCACACCTCCTACTGGGGATGTGCCCACAACCAAGGTATGTGCCCTTGACCGGAATCGAACCCGGAACCTTTCAGTCCGCAGGCCGACGCTCTATCCACTGAGCCACACACCAGTTAGGGCGCTGCCTGCCTTCCTTCAAAGGTCACTGACCCCCGGAGTCTGGGCGCCCGGAGGCAGGAGAGCAAGGACTGGGCACTCGTTCTGCCTGGGGCCGGGGGCTCTGCTGGAAGAGGTGGCACCCGACTCTGACCTGAAGGTGGAGTGGGCTGCTGGGAGGGAGAAGCCCGCAGAGTGGGCAGGCGCTCGGTAAGGGCGGAGGGGCTGGGCACGGAGTGGGTGGGGGTGACGGGCCCAGGGAGCTGCAGATGCCACCTGGGCGCCCTGGCAGGTGGGCGGGCTGAGGGCCGGAGCACACTCTGCCACCTTCTTCAAGGCGCCGCTGGCTGCGGGGTGGAGACCAGACCCAAGCAGGCGGGAGTGGGCGCAGGGGCCCGGGGAGCGGGTGGTGGCTGGCTTGAGGCCGGAGCAGCTCAGGCTGAGACACACCCTCCAGGGACAGGAGGTCCTGGAGGTAGAAAGCGGGGCGTTGAGAGCAATGGGGGGCGATCCAACTGAGCGAATGAGGAGTGAATAACGGAGGGACCACCCACCACCCCTTCCCGAAGCCCAGCCCACCCAGGGGAGGAGGCCAGGCCCGGGCGCTGGCCGAGGTGCTGAAACCGGCGCCGAGAGTCTGGGCCTCGGCCTTCGGAGGTGAGGAGCTGGTCCGGGTGGGCAGAGGGCAGAGGGCAGGGGGCTGGCTGGGCATCCCATCTCCAGAGGCCAGCCGGACCCTGCTGGCCTCCCTCTCCTCACCGGAGCAGCCCTGACCCTCAGTGGTCGTGGGGATGACCGTCCTCTGCATCTGCTCCTGCCCCGGCCCCTTCGGCGAGCTCCCAGGTCCCACCTTTGCCTGCCCTTCACGGCGGCACCCTGCGGCCAGCAGAGAGGATGCAGTGGGACACAGGGGTGGCAGCTTCGGCGCAGCACCTGGGACGGGTCCCCCCCAAGTTACGTCCCCACTCCGTGCCTCAGTTTCCGCATCTGCAAAAACGGGGGTCAGGATATAATACCCCTGACGGATGGGGCTCCCCCAGCGGCAGATGCCCTTGAAGGAGGATTGGTGCAGTGACAGGCCCCCCTCCCACCTGGCACCTGCCTTCTGAGCTCTGCAGGGAGGGGTGGTGGGCACCACCTGAGCGGATGGCTTCCCTCCGAGGCTTGCTGGGCTGCTGTCGCTGGCTGCTCCCCTAGGCAGCCTCCTCCCGACCCTGGGCGCCAGCCCAGCCTCCAGGAGTGGTGTGACCAGCCTGGGAAACACCTTGAGATGAGGGAGAAGGTCTCACCCTTCCACCCTGGAGGGGATGAAGATGGGTCCCTGCCCAGTGGCCCTGGCACGGGACCGCAGGCGTTGGCTGGCAGCCCAGGCACTGCAAGCCTTCCTGGCTCCTTATCAAATCCTTCCTGTTCTGGTTAAACGCCCCACGGCTCCCCGTGGCTGCATGGAGGACCCCCCACTCCGGTCACGTGCACATTGTGTTTAGGGCGACGTTGCAGGAGCCCTGGTGTTTTTTAAAATTCCTCACCCGAGCCGAAATCGGTTCGGCTCAGTGGATGGAGAGTCGGCCTGCAGACTGAAAGGTCCCAGGTTCGATTCCGGTCTGGGGCATGGACCTTGGTGGCGGGCACATCTCCAGTGGGGGGTGTGCAAAAGGCGGCTGATCAATGTCTCTTTCTATGACGTTTCTAGCTCTCTATCCCTCTCCCTTCCTCTCTGTAAAATATCAGTACAATATATTTATTAAAAAATTCCTCGCCGAGACTGGTTTGGCTCAGCAGATACAGCGTCGGCTTGCCGACTGAGAGGTCCCAGGTTCAATTCCGGTCAAGGGCATGGACCTTGGTTGTGGGCACATCTCCAATGGGGGGCATGCAAGAGGCAGCTGATGGATGTCTCTCTCTCATCGATGTTTCCAACTCTCTATCTCTCTCCCTTCTGCTCTGTAAAAAATCAATACAATATATTTATAAAAAAATTCCTCACCCGAGGATATGTCCCTACTGACTTTTAGAGAGAGAGGAAGAGAGAGGAAGAGACAGAGAGAAATATCGATGTGTGAGAGAGACACATGGATGGGCTGCCTCCTGCGTGCGCCCCAACCAGGGCCCGGGCCGGGGAGGAGCCGAGGTCCGTGCCCTTGACCCGCATAGAAGAATCCAGGATCCTGGCCTCTGACCTGTGTCCACTCGGTCCGTCCCCCTCCGGGCCCAGGTTCCCCAGTCCCAGTGTGGCTGCTGCCGGTCCCCTTCCCCAGGCACTGTGGGAGCGTGGGGGGCCCCGTCCCCGCTCTGCAATGCAGGCTGGAAGGCCCTGTCCCTTCTTGGGAAGCTGGCTGGGGCGGGCCCGGGAGGGACTGGAATGCATGTGCATGTGTGTGTGTGTGTGTGTGTGTGGGGTGGTTCCCCGATGTCCCCAGCAGCTGGGGGAGAGGTATGAGGACTCCTCTCCCCAGGCCTGTGCAGAAACTGACCCTCCAGCCCCTGCCCCCTGCCTGCCTTCTGGAGGTGTCACCTGTGGGCTGGCTGGGAGGGAGTCCAGCATTTAATGGGTGGAGCCGCCCGGGGTGAGTGAGGGTCGCCTCGTGCTCAGGGCCTAGATTTCCCCGGGGACAGGTTTGCCGCCGGGCGGGAGCCGGTAAATTAAATGTCCCAAACAGCTCTGCGAGGACTTTCATCAGCCCGAGCGGGGGCGGCTCCTCCCACGCCCCCCCACCTGGGACTCAAGGGCCTGGAGGAGGGGAGGGTCAGGACAGGCTCCTGGGTGCCAGCGGTGGGGGGAAGAGGGAGGAAGGTGGGGGCCAAGGTGGGGGCCCAGGTCGGCCCCCAGGAGGAGCCTAGCTCCTCCCAATCCAGACCAGGGGGGCCGGCAGGGGATGGCAGAAAAGGGACAGGGCGGAGGGGGCCGAGAGGACTCCCCCCTATGGCTTGTCCTGACCTCTGTCCCAGGCCGGGGTGGCCCTCACTCCTGACCCGAGGCCTGGGGGGACTCTGTGGCCCACGGAGGTGTTTATGATGAGCTGGTGTGTGTGTGTGAGTGTGTGTGTGTGTGTGTGTGTGTTTGGGGGGGAGGGTGTAGGAGGGAGGTGGGAAGTGGGGAGGAGGAGGGGTTGGAGACACACCTCCAGCTGCCACTTGGGGGAGTCAGGGAAGGAACCCCGTGAGTAGAGGGCGGGGTAGGGAGGGTCCATGGCCCTCCCTAGGGGCCAGAAAGGGCGCAGCCAGAGCACCCCAGCCAAGCTGTCCGGTCCCACCCTCTGAGAGGCCCCCTTTCTCAACCTTCTCCGCGCCTTGCCGTTTCGGTACCCCCCGGGGGGTGTGTGCCCTGACCCCTTCACTCCCCCAAACCTTTCCCGAGGGCCCCGCTCATTGAGCGACCCGGCCTCCAGGCTCCCCTCTCCCCCAGCAGGCGGCTGGCGCTCTCCGTCTGCGCCCGCAGGAGGGCGCCTGCGAGCACGCGAGACCGGGCCGGGCGCAGCGCGCGCTGCAGGAGCGCGGGATCCGGGCCTGAGTTTGCAGCCGGGCGGGCGGACTCGGACCCATGTGGCCGCGCCGGGAGCCTGGACCGAGCCCCCGAGCCGGGGCAGGGAGTTCCTAGGGCGGCCCCAGGGCTGCGGGTGCAGCGCAGAGCAGGCGGCGGCGGGTGGCGGTGGAGCGGGGGCTTTGGAGCGGAGCGCACGGGCGCAGAGGGGTCCCTGCGGGGAGGGCCTTGGGTGCAGAGACCGAGGCTGCGGCGCGGTGCGGGGGCTGACGGGGGCAGCGTGGGGAGCAGCTCAAGGTCACCACTGTGCTCCGGACACGTGCCCAGGGACTCGGACCCCAAGGCGCGGAGACTCCGGGGCTGATGGGCGGGGGCAGGGGGGAGGGCGCAGGGCCTGCGAGGCGCCTCCTGTCCGCGGAGGTTCCTCGGAGCCCAGCCCGGCTGCGCGGCCACCCCCCTCTCCTCTCTCCCGGAGCCGCGGGCCCGTGGCACCAGGCAGGGGCGCGTGCGAGGCGCGGGGATGAGGTCCCCCCGCCCCCGACTCCCGTCCTCGGCGGCACGTGTCGGGGTCCCGGCTTGCCGCCGCGGCGGAAGGGGCGCTGTCGGCGCTGCCGGGCGGGGCCGCGGCGCGGGGGCGCGCGGCGCGGAGCGAGCGCAGGTGCAGCGGGCGCGGGCCGCCGCGGATCGGGGGGCCCGGCAGGCGGCGGTGCGCCGTGCGGGGCGCGGCAGCGGCGGCGGCGGGCGCGCGGCCAGGGAGCGCGCGGGCGGGGAGGCGGCGGCGGCGGCGGCGGGCGGAGCCGGGATCCTCCGCTCCTGCTCCTCGCGCTCCGCTCCTCCATGGCGCTGCCCGGGCCGCCCGAGCCGCCCCGCGGCGCGCCCCGCAAGGCGCCCGGGCTGCTGGAGATGGGGGCGCTCTGCCTGGACTCGGAGATCATCCTGGGCTTCACCAGCCACCTCCTGCGGCGGCGGGCCAAGGTGAGGGGGAGGAGGGCGCGGGGAAGGAGGCGCGCGGCGGGACTTTGCGGCTCCCGCGGCTCAGGGCGCGGCGCGCGGCGGGGAGGAGGAGGCACCGGCCCCTGCGCGGCGCGGGACTCGCGGGCTCACTCCCCGCCCCGCCGCTGGTGGGGCCCCACCGCCCGCTCCTCTCCAGGCGGCGGCCGGGGCGGAGAGCGCAGCGCGGGGACTGGGGGGTGGGGAGGGGTCCCGCCGCGCGCCTGGCTGGCTGGGGGGTGGGGAGGGGGTCCCGCCGCGCGCCTGGCTGGCTGGGGGGTGGGGGGTCCCGCCGCGCGCCTGGCTGGCTGGGGGGTGAGGGGTCCCGCCGAGCTCCTGGCTGGGGCGGCAGGGGCTGGGGCTGGGGCTGGGGTGGGGGCGGGCGAGGCACGGAGCCGGGGGCTGGTGGCGGAGCCCGGGTCCCTCGGTGACTCCACGTGCCGCGTGCACCTCCCGAGTCTGCGGGGCCGTGTCCTGTCGCCCGGGTCCCCGGGGACGTGGGTGGTGGCGGGGGAGGGCGCAGTGGTGCGCGTGCACCGCCCAAGTTGCGGGTGTGGCCGGCCCCGGTCGGAGGACCCGGGCTCCGCGTCGGTGTGTCCGGGAGCGCATGTGGCCAGTGCGTGCCTGTGTGCGTGTGTGTGCGGGGTGGGGGGCGCGGGAGACACCCGCGCTTTCCCGCCCGGGGCGTGCGCGCGTGTGTGTGGCCTGGGGCGGCGGGGGGGCGTGCTGTCTGCAGGCCATGGGTGTGTGTGTGTATGTGGGTGGGGAGCATGGGTGGTGGGGGGTCCCCGCACCCGGATCCAGACGCGGAAAAGGACGCCTCTGTGCTCAGCGAGGCTGCGTGGACACGGAGCTTCTGAGTCCCGGGCTGTTTGCTGCTAAAAGGACCGGAGGCGGCGGGACCTCCGCGTGGGAGTGGGGGGCCCCTCCCCGCACCACCCCGCGCCCCATCCCCTCCAGGGCCCGGTCGCCAGCCGCTCGGGACGCCCGCGGGAGACGGCCCAGCTCTCTGGTGTTGGGGGGCAGAGTGCGCGCGCGGGTGGGAAGCACTTTGCAAGTAAGAAAGGGGGGCGGCGGGTGGGACGCAAGGGCGCAGCAGCCTTGAGGGGCGCGGGAGAGGCGGCAGCGCCGCGGATGGGGGCGTGGGTGTCTCCGGGCGCGCGGGGGGCCCCGCCGGGACCACAGCCCCGCCCTGGGCGCCGCGGAGCGCGTCCTCCGCGCCCGGAGCCGGGGCACCGGGTCCCTCGCCAGGTCCCGCGGCGGCGGCCAGCAGGGGGCGCTCGCGTCACGGGGAGGCGGGCACCGCGCCCGGCCGGACCCCGGGTGGCGGGCTGACTTGCAACGCGCACCGGGACCTCCCGCCGCCTCGCAAGGCGGCGACTCCGAGGGCCGAGCTGGAGGGCGCGCAACTGGTCGCCGCCGCCGGAGACGGGGGGAAGGGGAGGGGGAGAGGGAGGGGGAGGGGGAGGGGGACCTCCCAGCCGGAGACAAACAGGCAATTAATTCCGGAGCTCGGCTCCCATCTGCCGGGCGGCGGACAACAGGTCCCGCCACAGCCCGGGGCCCGCCCGCCGCCGCCTCCCTCCCGCCTCCTCCCGCCTCCCGGCCCCCGCGCGGCTCAAAGACAACGCGCGCCGCTCGCAGACACGCGTCCCGACGCGCGGGGACCTTGCCGGGGGGGCATCGCACGTGCCGAGGCGCAGCCCGCGGAGTCGCTCGGCCGCGCGTGGCTTGGCGACACGCGCGGAGTGTGCGCAGCGGCTTGGCGGGAGGAGGAGGGCGTGGAGGACGCGGGAGAGCGCAGCGCGGGGACTGGGGGGCCCTGGGCCGGGAGTCGGCCCCTTCCTCCTCGTCCCGCCGCCGCCGCCTGGTGCGTGGCTGTGGGCCAGACCCTCCCGGCCGGCCGGGGCCGCAGTTCCGCGCGCGGGTCCAGCGAGGCGCGCAGACCCCCGAGGGGTTGGGGTCCCGGCCAAAAGAGCCGGAGGGCGCATGTGCGAGCGCGTCCCGCGAGTCGGAAAAGCGGGCCCCCCCACCCTCCCGCTCCAGCGCCCCGCCCGGGGGCCTGGGACTCCCCTACGCGCTGGGGTCCTTGGAGAGGGAGGGGCGCGCGGCGGCGGGGCAGGGTCCCCTCCCTTCCCCGTCCCCCCGCGCAGGGAGGGGGCGGGGCCGCGCTCCCCTGACCACGCCCCACCACTAGCCCCGCCCTCTCCGGGGCCACGCCCCTCTCCAGCCCCGCCTCCCGCCCGCGCTCCCGCCGCCGGCGCGCGCTCCCGCCACTCCACCGCGGGCGCCGCCAACTTCGGAGCGGCCGGCGGGGCCATGGGGGCGCCCCCGGGCCGGGTCACGTAGCCGCGCCCCCGGACAGCCCGCGCGGCCCTGCCTGCGCCGGGGCCATGGGCGGCCGCGGCGTCCCCCCGTGCGCGGCGCACCCCGCGGTACGCGCGGCCGGGCCGGAGCGGGAGGCGGGGGGCCGGGGGACCGGCGGGCGCGGGGCGCGGGGCTCCCCATTCGGGGCGGGGCCTGGAGGGGGGCGCAGGGGCCTCCTCTTGGAGCACCCCCTCCTCCGGAGCTCCCGGGGTGCCGGCCGGTCCGCGCCCCGCGCTCCTAACTTTGTGGAGCGCGCGCGCCGCTGGCGGCGGGGAGGCGGCGGGGGTGGGGGGTCCCCGGGGCGCTGGGCTCACGGCCCCCCTTTCCGCACTCACTTCCCGCAGGTGGTCGAGGCTGGCCCGGCCCGGGAGCCGCCGCAGCCCGTGGACCTGCCGCCCGCCGGGCCCGCGCCGGACCCCCGCGGCAGCCGCCCTGCCCCCGAGGGCGCCGGGGCGGGCGCCGAGCGGGGCCACTCGGCCGGCGGCGGGGGCGGCGGGGGCCGGTGCCGCCACTGCCACGCGAAGCTCGCGGAGCTCCAGCGCCAGGCCCGGAGGCTGGTCAGCGGGCCCGGGACGCCCCTCCGGGTATGTGACCTCGCCCCGGGGGCTCGGGCGCGTCCCTCCTCCCCGGGGCCTCCGTTTCCCCGCCTGCGCCCGGGCGCAGGAGCTGGGGGGTGGGCTTGGAGGGGGTGCGGGGGACGGGCACGCTGCTGCAGCTGGAGCCTGGCGGGGTCAGTGGGGAAGTGGGGGGGAGAGGGAGGGAGAAGGTGGGGAGAGGGTGGACCAGGAGGACCAGGACTCCACCACCCAGGTGGGGCGGGGTTCCCCACGGTGTGATGGTGCCCTGGGGACCCCCAAGACCTGGGTCCCGGGGTCTGGAAGTTGTACGCCTGGGACAGGAGGAGGGCTTGGAAGGATTGGGGGGCCTTCCCCCCTGCCTGCCTCCTCCTAACCCCACGGAGGAGAGACCTGTGTGTGTGGGGCGCGGCCACCCATCTGGGAATGAAGTGGCTGCGCCCCTGGGTCCCCCAGGCCTGGGTCCCAGCTGCCATGGTGTTTGGGGGAGGGGAGGGGGTAGGGGCACCCTGCAGCCCACGGGATGGCCAGGGCCGGCCGGGGCTCGGGAAGGAGCCGGGACCATTGTTCGAGGAACAATGCCCCTGGAAGTTGGCGAGCGGGGAGGTGGGGGTCCTCAGAGGAAGTCCTTCCGCCACCTTCAGCCTTGGCCGGCGGTCAGTCCTGGGCAGCCGGCAGCGGCCCCTGGAGCCTAAATATAGCTCCTGGCTGGGGGTGGGGGCGAGACCCCGGCTCCTGGTGTCCCCTGTGTGTCCCCGTCTGGAGCTGGGGCAGGCGGGGTGGTAGGCGGGAGTCTGGCTCCTGGCCTGGGCGCTCTCTGTGGGGGCGTGGGGAGGGGACCGGTGCCCGTCCTGGAGTGGGTGGGGCCGGACACCCCCCCTCCCTCCACGGTGGCCAGGCTGAAGCCGTGCCAAGCTCGGTGCCCAGATGGCCGAGCCGGGTTTTGAAAGGGACTGCCGGACCTTCAGGCCCTCAGGAGGGCGTGTCCAAGGCAGACTCCTGGGGCCTGCTACCCAGGCCTCAGGGGAGACCGGCCAGAGAGGTGGGGCTTCGGCTGGCGGCCCTGGGCAGGGGCGGGGGCAGCTGGTCCGAGGTGGGTGGTGGGCGTCCTGACGGAGAGAGCTGCAGGCACACCAGTCCCTGCTCAGGCCCTGGGTCCCCGGGGGGAGAGGGACCTGGTGGTGGTCTCTTTCTGCAGGCAGCTCCTCAGGGAAGCCCCAGACCTGCCCCCCCTCCACCTGCCCTGGTCCCCCCTGAGTTTGGCCTTGGACACTGGTACCTCCCGCTCCTGTGCCAGGGGGGTTAACCCCGCCCCCTGCCTCCCCCGGCACCCAGTGGCCTGCGCACCGGGCAGACCAGGGCCCCCGGCTTTGTTCCTGCCCTGCAGCCCCTCCCCCCCATTTCCTGTGTCCTTCGGGCAGCTCCAGGGGCTGGGCTGGGAGTGCTGTCCGCCCTGCAGGGTGCTGTGCTGGGTGGGAAGGAAAGGCCCCGTGTCCGCTGTTGGTCTGCAGAGGATGGGCCAGGGCCAGGGGGGAGGGGGGTGTCTTAGGCACCTGGGCCTTGGGGCGTGGGGGTTGGGCCTGCCACCCCGGGCCTTGGCGAGTGTCCCCGTCCTGTGGACCCTGACTGCCCCTGTCCCGGCTGACCTGCAGCCTGCAGCCCGGCCAGCCTGGCCCGGGGCGTCCCTCAGGGAAGGCGGGAGGCTGACCGGTGCACACGCAGCGGCTGCTGCTGCTGCTGCTGCTTGGGGAGGGAGGGCTGGGTCAGCGGGCCAGGCGAGGGAGCGCCCAGGCCTGCTTCAGGGAGTTTCCCTCGGGGCCCCATCTGCTCAGGAGGTGACCTCCTGAGGCCAGCACTCAGCCCACAGGGGAGTCTGTTGGTCCGCGTGGTCCGGGGCTGGCTGGGCTCCGGCTGCTGGTCTGGGGTGGACCCCACGGCCCCTGCCACCCTCCTGCCAGCACACAGGTCCCTGCGGTGGGACGCTGGGCAGGTGCGCCAAGACCTGGGGCCTCTGTTTCCCTCTCTGCACCCAGCACCCAGGGGCCTCCACCGGGCAGGGCCCAGCGCCGGCGGCTGCACACCCAGCCTTTTGGAGGCGGCTGGAGGGTCTGTGCCTGGTCTTTGGGGGCAGGGATGCAGGGCGGGTGGGTGGGGGTGGCGGTGAGTGGGCCTGGGTGTAAAGCCGTCCTCTCTGTGCCGCCCTGTGCTCTCTGCCCGGCGCCTGCCTGCCTTGCTTTCCCCGTCTGTCCGAGGCCGCTGACCGCACAGGGGACTCAGACCTGCTGACCGCCCCCTCTCTGACTTCACAGCACAGAGGTCTGCCCCCCCCACTCCATCCAGGCTCCCCCTTTCCAGCCCACCTCAGCCTCCTCAGGAGGCTGCGCCCCGACCTCGGCCTTCCTCACCCCTCCCTCCTCCTCCTGGGCCACGGCGTGGCCTGCGTCCGAGGGCAGGGCAGGGCAGGGCAGGCCACCGCCACGTGTGCCGGACGACTGGGCGGCCAGGCCCTTCCTCCTGCGCCTGCCGAGTTCACCCCAGGGCAGCCGGGCCAGCCCGCCCTCCCACCCCCCCCAACACCGAGCCTGCAGCCTGCACCCTGCAGCCTGGAGCCGCGGGGGCGGGGGTCCAGCTGCCACCCGGATGCACCATGACAGAGGGGACGCCCCTTTGGAGCCCCCAGGAGCAGCATCTGACACGCCGACACGCTGACACGCTGACAGGCGACACAGGAGGTGTCGATACAGGTGCTGAATTGATTAGCGCCCCCCTGGGCAAACTGATCGATTCTCATTCAGCGCCTGCAGCTCCTCCTTCCCTCCTCCTCCTCCTTCCCCCTCTGTATCCCCCAGGGGGGCTCTGGCAGGGGTCTTGTCCTGCTGCCCCGGGATGCTGCTCGCTGACCTGACCCGGCCTGGCCCTGGGGCTGGGAGCCAGAGTCCCCCCTCCCGACTCCAGCCCTGGCCCGGCCCGGGGTGGTGGGCCTGCAGCTGTCCCTTCCCCCGGGAGGCCTCCCGCCCCGTCTCCTCGCGTCCACTGCAGACTGCACCGGGGGTGGCGGTGTGAGAGGGCAGGGGTGGGGGGCGGTCCTGGGTCTGTGGTTTGCTGGCTATGGCCCGGGGTGGGCCGGGCGGCGGAGCCCAGCTGGTGCTGGCTGTGTGCCCCGGGGCGGGCGGGGTCAGCGTCCCAGCTGTTTGGAGTCTGGCCTGAGCCGCGCCCGCGCCCGGGACCACCCGGAACCAGGGCCGAAGGGCCTCCCTCGGGGCTCCGGGCGGGCACCAGCGGAGCCAGGTGTTGGCTGGCTCCGGAGCCGCCTGAGGTGTGAAGGGGCGGCCGGGCAGGCTCCCAGCTGGCAGGGGACGGGGTGACTCAGCGGAGCAGGGATCCGTCTGCGGGACTCCAGGCTCCCGGGCCACTTGGAGGGGGCGGGGTGGGGGGGGTGGACCTGGCAGGGCAGAGGGGAGGGAGGCGGGCCAGGCCTGGCTTCCTGGCCCGTCTCTGTGTGACCTCAGCCGGCCCCTCTCCCGCTGGGCCTCCGTGTCCCCCGGGGACCCACCTTGTCCAGGGCTGGAGCCGGACGGGCTCCTCATCTTGTTGCTGGTCCCGGGTCGCGGGATGAGGGCCTCAGGGGTGGGGCTGAGCGGACGGTGCCCTCTGGGCCTCAGCCAGGGCGGAGTTGGGGCCTGGGGCGTGCCAGGCGGGCGTTGCCAGGAGCTGCGGTTCTTGGCTGAGGAGCCCAGCCGCCGTCATCGGAGGATGGGGCTGAGCAGGGCCCTGGGCTGTGACCGGCCTGGCTGTCCCTCTGCTGAGAGGCGGGGGGTCAGGGAGGGAGGTCCCCTCTGAACTTCAGCCTGACCTGGGGGTCTGAGGATGTTTTCTCCATTGATTTTTTTGGGGGGGAGGAGAGTGTAGAGGAGAGGAGAGAGAGAGAGAGAGAGAGAGAGAGAGAGAGACCCATCGATTGATGCTCTCCTACACACATCCCATCCCTATTGGGGCCAGGGATCGAACCTGCCACTGAGGCACGTGCCCTTGACCAGGAATGGACCCCGGGACCCACCGACGCTCTAACCACTGAGCAAACCAGCCAGGGCGGCCAGCTGGGTCTTTTTTGTCTCTCTTTTTTTAAATATATATATTTTATTGATTTTTTTTACAGAGAGGAAGGAAGAGGGATACAGAGTTAGAAACATCGATGAGAGAGAGAGACATCGATCAGCTGCCTCCTGCATGCCCCCCACTGGAGATGTGCCCGCCACCAAGGTCCATGCCCTTGACCGGAATCAAACCCGGGACCTTTCAGTCTGCAGGCCGACGCTCTACCCACTGAGCCACACCGGTGTCGGCTGGGTCTTTTCTTAAACGGCAAGGAGAGTCCGGTTTCCGGTTTCCGTTTTCCTCTGCCTGGCGGGAGCTCGCAGCTCTCCACCTCCACCAGGCAAACCGGGCCCTGCCTCCCTGTCCGGGGAGCCGTCCCTCCTGTGGGTGCTGATGTGGCTGTGGTCCTGGGTTCGGTCGTTAGTCTGCGCGGGGTCTCCTGGGAGCCGCCGCAGGGTCTGTGCGGGAGGGGGGTGGGTACTGTCGGTGCCCCTCCACGTGGGTCGTCCAAAGTCAGGGTCCCAGGGGCAGCGGCCGTGCACCCAGGCCCGTCCTCCTGTCCACCCCAAGCTCTGCGCTCCGGCCTCCCTCCCCCCTTCCCCTCCCCCTCTCCCTCTCCCTCCCCTTCCCAGTGAACCCCCAGCTTGGAGACTCTCCTGGGCCGAGGGGGAGGCTGGGTCTCTCCCCCCACCTCCATCCTGGCCGCTGTTTTGGGGTCTCAGCCTCCACAGTGAGAGCAAGTCCTTGGACTGACTGCCTCCCTCCCCCCTCAGGTTAGGGGCCCTCTCCCTCCTGTGTCACGTGTCGTGGCTGGGGGACCCCGCGGCTGGGTGGCTGGGTGGCTGTCTGTCTGCCAGGTGCCTGGTGCTCTGTGGGAGCCCCCCCCCCAGGCAGCACCCCAGGCTGAGGGGGGAGGGGGAGGGCTCACCCATGCCCGCTGTGTCGGCCTCAGCTGATGGCCTCACCCCGTCGTGTGCATGTCACCCCTGACCCGCGTTTCCAGGCAGAGCGTGCCTGGCACCGGCCCTGCCTCGTGCCCAGCTCTGCACCCCCGGTCCTCCCCCTACCGCCCCCCTGGCGCCTAGCCACAACCCAGCACCGGTTCCTGGACTCCCGCCAGCCCCGTACCCGGGGCCTGTCCAGAACCAGGGGCGAGTCCGTAGGCCAGCTATCTCATCCCGCCCCGCCCTGCCCCATGGCCGCCCTGGGCTGGTCCCTGGGGTCCCGCTCCTAGGCGCCCCCCCCCGCCCTGTGCCTCCCACACTTGGAGCCCCTACTCTGCTGTGTGGCCTGAGCCAAGTGTCTTACCTTCTCTGAACCTCCATCTGTCAAGAGGCCCTGCTCTTGGCAGCCAGCAAAGTAGGGCAGCTCCTACTGGGGTGGGGGTGTCTGCAGGCGGGCGCCCGGCTCTCTGAGGGGCTTTCTCCAGCCAACGCAGGGGGAGCCGGGGTTAGCCTGGCCGTGGTTGATGGGTGAGGACTGCTGGCACCGGGTGGCCCGACCCAGCAGAGCAAGTCCGCGGTCGCCATGTTCCAATGAGGGGACGGGCCCACACCCCGCACCCACGCTGCTGGGGTGAAGCGAGTCTGGGTGAGTCCAGCCCCCCGAAACATGCCGAGCGCCCCTCCTCTGAGCGGCGGGGACCCCCGAGGAGACCCTCTCCCTGTCCCCCCGCCCCCACCCCTCGGAGGCTGTCCTGTGCTCGGGCCTTTAGCTCCCGGGGCCCTGCCGTGGCGGCGGGGGGCGGGGGACAGGGGACCCCATTGAGGAGAGGCGTCTCAATGCGCCAGTGTGTGCCCTGAGCCGCCCGGCTGCCTGGCACTGGGCCTTGGGGACGGTACTGGGCTGTGCTGGGTGGGCTGGGCTGTGCCCCCTGCCCCCACCCCCCCCTCCTCCCTGGCAGAGAGGGAGCCGGGCCAGCCCCGGCCTCAGGGCTTCAGGCCCAGGGGGCTGGGGTGGGGGAGCAGGAGCCTGGCTGGTGGGCAGGGCGGGTCTCTGTGGGTCCCGGGGACCGGCCTCGGCTGGGAGGTGGCCCGTGGTGAGATGCCCGGTGGCAGGGAGGGGCTGCAGGCTGGCGGTTTCCAGCTGGAAAACTGAGCCCTGACCCCCGACCTGGCCCAGTCCGGCCGGGCTGCACGCGACCCACGTCGGAATGTCCTCCTCCTCCGTCCTGGACAGCAGAGTCAGGGGCGGGGCCTGGCCCGGGGCAAGGGTCCCTTCCTGGACCTGTTGTCAACTCCGGAAGCAGCAGCGGCTGGCTGGCTGCGGGGTCACTGCTGGCTCTGCTCCCTGTGCTGGGGGGAGGGGTGGGGAGCAGGGGCTGTGCTGGGGG
>PVJN01050512.1:0-14815 GCA_004026805.1 Lasiurus borealis
GGCTGGCAGGGGAGTGGTTAGGGGGTGATCAGGCTGGCAGGTAGAAGCAGTTAGGGACAATCAGGAAGGCAGGGAGGCAAGCAGTTGGGATCCAGCCATCCTGGATTGTGAAAGGGATGTCCAACTGCCTCTTTAGACCCAATCCTACAAAAATCAGACCTAAACAGGCAGTCAAACATCCCTTGAGGGATCCCAGATTGGAGAGGATGTAGGCTGGGCTGAGGGACACAGCCCCCATGCACAAATTTTATGCACTGAGCCTCTAGTTCTTTATAATTAAACTAGGGGTCTGGTGCATGAATTTGTGCACCTTGAAAAGGAACTGTTGGCCACAAGGCTGAGGTGGTTACAGGTGAGGGTCTCAGCCATTCCTCCACATCCCCCCCTGGACACTCCCACTGTGGTCCCTAGTCCCCAGTTTTCCTTCAGCCCTGCTCCTGCCCCCGCAGCTACCATGCTCTAATGGTGCCAGCCCTGCTTATACCTGCTGATGGCGCAGAGGGATTGGGGCTGGCATTCTCAGAGGTGATTGGGTCTGGCAATCACTGCTCGCTCCCGCTGATGGTGCTGAGTGATTGGGACTGGTGGCGGGAGTTGGAAGCGGATTCAAGTGGTGGCTGCAAGTTGTAGATGCAAGTGGGGTCAGTGTTGGCAGTGGGTACAAGAGGTGGCTCCAGTGCCAGCAGCAGGTGCAAGAGTTGGCTCCTGGCCCCATTACCCCTCATGAGCAAGTGGAGGTGGAGAAGCCCTGAGGGGTGATCAGTGGTGGCAGCTGCCACTCACACCTGCTGATGGCACTGAGCGATTGTGACTGGCACCTGGCACTAGCAGTGGATGTGAATGAGGGCTCTGGAACTGGCAGTGGGTTCAAGTGGTCCCAGTGCCGGTAGCAGGTGCAAGTGCCAGGTAGGACCATGGTGCACAGGAGCAAAGAATTTTCAGTAGCCACCAGAGGCTTGCCCCGATGACAGTGACCAGCACCTCACCTTGGTCTGATGTCCCTGCTCACTTGCTCCACCTTCCCACTGTGGCTGATACCCGCTATGTTCTGCTCTCTGTTATCTGTTGCTGATGCCTAACATGTTCCACATATGGCCCCTGGTGGTTGGTTGTTTGTTCTACTGTTTGGTCAATTTGCATAGTAGGACATATATATATATATATATATATATATATATATATATATACCAGAGGCCCAGTGCATGAAATTCATGCACAAGAGGGTGTGTCCCTTAGCCCAACCTGCACCTTCTCCAATCTGGGACCCCTCGAGGGATGTCCAACTGTCCGACTAAATGGGCAGTCGGACATCCCTCTCACAATCCAGGACTTCTGGCTCCCAACTGCTCGCCTGCCTGCCTTCCTGATCGCCCTTAACTGCTTCTGCCTGTCAGCCTGATAACCCCTAACCACTCCCCTACTAGCCTGATTGATGCTTAACTGCTCCCCTGCCAGTCTAATTGCCCCTAACTGCCCTCCCCTACAGGTCTAGTCACCCCTAAGTGCCCTACCCTGCAGGCCCAGTCACCCCCAACTGCTCTTCTTGCTGACTTGGTCCCACCCAACTGTCCTCTTCTGCTGGTCATCTTGTGTGGCAATCTTCTGTCCACATGGGAGCAGCCATCTTTGACCACATGGGGGTAACCATCTTGTGTGTTGGATTGATGGTCAATTTGCATGTTATTCTTTTATTAGTTAGGATTGCTATGTTATTTTTCTTTTTAATATATCTTTATTGATTTCAGAAAGGAAGGGAGAGGAAGAGAGAGATAGAAACATCAATGATGAGAGAGAATCATTGATCGTCTGCCTCCTGCACACCTGCAACCCAGGCATGTGCCCTTGACTGGCATTGAACCTGTGACTCTTTAGTTCACAGATTGACACTCTATACACGAAGACAAACTGGGTAGGGCTAATTTGCTATGCTATTTTTTTAATGCTCATGTTCTTTCATTAGACAAGTTGTTTTCTTCTTTAAAAATGTATTTTCTGCTCTAACCAATTTGTTGTGAAACAATAATGAGGCAACGTACTATACATTGCTATTGCTTTAGGAAGAGTTTTATAGGAATGTTGTGAAGAGAAATAGGTCCATTTAAGAGATTATAGATGATTGCATAGGGAAGAAAATCATATGGTAGATTTAAAAAGATAGGTATGAGCTGTATCTCTAGGAAGGGTAAAGGAAAAAAAGAAGAGCAAATTCATAGCAGAGTAACTATACAGGCATATTTGGGCATACTTATAATTGCACGTAATGCCTGTGAATTGGTGCTCTAGTCTGCAAGGTGGATTTTTCTATTTGCATTCCCTAGAGAAAGATAGGAGTGCAAGGATCATTTTAATTTGGGTTCATTTAGTTTAAGTTTATTGTTTCTTTGAGCTAATACCATTACTATCTCAAAACTTTAGTAGGCTTCTTGTATTTGATTTGCCATTAATTCTACGTGACAGTAATGCCAATTTTTTTCGTCTACTTTTATATCTTCTATGTTGTTTCTCTCTCTCTCTCTCTCTCTCTCTCTCTCTTTCTCTCTCTCTCTCTCTCTCTCTCTCTCATAAAAGGAGTTATATTTTGGTATTAAAAGACATTATGAAAAATATCTTCATTTCATCTCGTAGTTGCTATGTGGCTCTACCATAGCAACTTTCTACTGTTAACAATAGTTGGGAAGGTTATGCCCCTAATCTGTTGCTTCAGGTTTAATTTATATTTTTAAATTTATATTTGCAATATTTGAATATGTTATGGATTTTCTTAAATCTTGTAGTAAGACCTAATACACATAACATTCCCTGGTTATAAATATAACAACTCTCAGGGAAGGAAAGAGGGATAAATCATTCTCTCAAGGGCATGGGCAATTAGCATAATTATTTTGATGCCCTCAATATCCACTTACATGTACCAAAACTCTAGTAAATTCCTCTACATATAGTAAGTGATTCAATAAATGAGTGATTTACAGGGGTTATATGAGTGATGATTAGAGAAGTTTATAAAACAAAGATGACTGTATTGGATTCCAGCAGTTCCCTGCACAGGGAGTCTATCTCAAGGTGACCAGTATAATCCAGGATCAATTCCAACTCTGTATTCCTGGAAATAAATGACATGGATATACAAGTTAATTTGGGCCTGAGGATCAACCAGACTTGGAACTAGATACTTCAGGGAAGAAAGCAATATAATTTTCCTTATAATGACTGTGAGGAATGGAAGGGGAAGGGTAATGGCAGTCTTAACCAAAGGAGCTTGCAGACTGAGTTTAAGTAGAAATCTGTCCTTTAAGATATGTTACAACTGCAAAACTCCAAAATTTTAACCTTGTCTGTTATCACTTTTTTATCTTTCCAAATCAGTTATTTTAGAGCACATGTCTTTTTTGCAATAACTTATAAAACATAATCAACTGAAACTGGTTGGCTCAGTGGATAGAGCTTTGGCCTGCAGACTGGAAGGTCCCGGGTTTGATTCTGGTCAAGGGCATGTATCCTGGTTGCTGGCACATCCCCAGTAGGGAGCGTGCAGGAGGCGGCTGATCTATGCCTCTCTCTCATTGATGTTTCCAACTCCCTATCCCTCTCTCTTCCTCTCTGTAAGAAATCAATACATATATTAAAAAAAAACCTAATCAATAACAACCAACACACACTGCATAATATTCTGTATTTGAATTTCTTCTTTTGAGCCACAAGTTAGTTAGATGTACTAATATAGTCAATCTCAAATAATGGTTATTAAATTCTTATGTTGATTAAACCAAACTGCAGCTTAACTTAACTTAAAATTATGGCTAATATATAAAACTAGAGGCCCCATGTATGAAATTCATGCATGGAGGTGGGGGGTGTCCCTCAGCCCAGCCTGCACCCTCTCCAAAATGGGACCCCTGGAGGGATGTTCAATTGCTTATTTAGACCCAATGCTGATAGGATCAGATTGGTAGGATCAGGCCTAAACAGGCAGTCGGACATCTCACTCAATATCCAGCACTGCTGGCTTTCAACTTGCCTGCCTGTCTTCCTGATTGCCCCTAACCACTTCTGCCTGCCATCCTGATCACCCCCTAATCAGCCTGACAGCCTGATTGATGCCTAACTTCTCTCCTGATAGCCTGCTTGCCCCTAATTGCTCTCCCTTACAGGCCTGATCTCTTCCAACTGCTCTCCCTGCAGGCCTTGACGCCCCCAACTTTCCTCCACTGCCGGCCTGGTCATCCGAATTGCAGGCTTAATTGCCCCCAACTGCCCTCCCTTGAGGCCTGGTCCCTCCAACTGCCCTCCCCTGCTGTCCTGATCACCAACAATTGCCTTCCCCTGATGGCCATATTGTGGTGGCCATATTGTGTCCACATGGGGGCAGATCTTTGACCACATGGGGGAAACCGTATTGTGTGTTGGAGTGATGGTCAATCTGCATATTACTCTTTTATTAGATAGGATAGAGGCCTGGTGCATGGATGGGGGCCAGCTAGTTTGCCTTGAAGGGTGTCCCAGATTAGGGTGAGGGTTCCTTCAGGGGAATGGAGCCTCATGAAGAGGAGCAACCCCAGAAGGCAGTCAGACATTGCTTTTCCTGCATTCTGCTTCTGAATATAACCCGAAGCAACCAAAGTGCATTTGTACACGGACAGAACTGTAAGCCTGAGAGACGGCTGGGCACATATGGACAGGGGGCATTCAGAGAAAGAGAGCGAGAGCACAAACCACCTGGGTGATGAGAGTCCACCTGCGGCCAGGGTGTTATACTGTGTGCTGAGTGAGTATGTGGGCGTGTGAAATCTGCTCGGAACTGATGGCCACACAGTCTGGCCCGGCATGGCTTCCAGGTCGAAGAGAAGCAGGTACCTTTATTCCTGGAATGTGAATGAGGGAGCAGAGCCGGGTTTAGAGGAGACAATGTTCCCTGGTGGGAACTCGTAAATCCATGCCAAGGTTTGGACAGAGCATGAAACTCACTATCCAGCTTCCCCGCTCAAACTTCAGATTGAGCCAGAAGCCCGCAATGGGGACATTCTCTATCGATGGCCAGCAAACAGTGCCCTCGGTAAGCCACAGTGCGGGCCCTGCTGGATCTCCAGCTAGAGAGGCCTCTCCAATCTCCCACCACTCTCCTGTGCACCCAGCACTACATTCCATTTAAAAATAATACTCACCTGCCCCTGCCTTGGCCAGCTGCAGGCACCTGGGACTGGAGGCTTCTCTAGGGCTGGTTTTGCAAGGAAGGACGTGTGGAAGGTTGTCCGAAAGATGTCCCGTCTATTGGCATATTACCCTTTTATTAGTGTACTAGAGGTCCAGTGCATGATTGAAATCAGACAAGGAAGCTCCTCGCCTCCTGCCATGGGAGGAGGCCCCCCGGACCTCCTGCCAGGACCGGTGCCTGACACAAATAGCGCCAGCCACAGCACTGTGTCCTCTGGGGTGGGGGTAGGTGCTCCTGTATGTTGTGTCTCCACACCCTCCCAGCAATCTGCGTGGGCAGCTCCTCCTGAGCGGTGGTGATGCAGCCTCCTCCTGAGCTGTCGTAACACCCAGCTTATTCGCATATTCTATCTATCTATCTATCTATCTATCTATCTATCTATCTATCTATCTATGTATTATGTCTATTCTATTAATTTTGTTTCTCTGGATAACTCAGAGGAATGTAGATTAACCTAAATTTTTTTAAAGAATTAAAAATTTTACAATAACTGCTCTATGTATAGAAAACATTATTTACAAGTATGTGCCTTTAAACTTCCACAGGTTGAAGTGTAATGGCTGATTCTCATATACATTCAAAATCTGTAACAACATTTTTATATAAATTGAAATTTTTAACAGTGATCCAATATTCAGATCATATTTTATTTGTCTGTCTCCCATGTAATAAATAATGCTAATATTTCAATTAATTTAGTGAAAATATATTAATGTGGATGTACAGTGAACTTAAATGGAGGGATAAAATGAACAATTTAGTGAGATTAGAGGGCTTAAAGAACAAAAATAAAGTAGTAATAAATGAGAATAAATGAGGACTAAACTAATTATAACAGAAAGTAAAATATGAAAATCAATGATAAATTGAAATACAAAAATTAATGCTGAAATTTACAGACAGGAATGAAGCGAACTGTGTAGATTTAATTAATTTCTTCCCTTAGAAATTAATTTTGGGTGATTAGAAAGAATGGTTTGAATTGTTGCTTATGATAGGAACAAATTTAAATTAAATAAAACCTATCTTTTGTATTATGAAAACGTACAACAAAAGAGCAAAAGTCAGTTGGTTAGAGCATCTTCCTGTTACACCAAGGTTGTGGTTTTGATTCCCGGTTATGGCACATACAAGAATCAATCAACGAATGCATAAAAATGTAGAACACCGATGTCTCTCTTCCTGTATAAAATCAATAAATGTATATGTATATAAAAAAAGAAAAGTGACATCTATTTAGGGCCTACTATGGACCTAAAATATATTACTTAAAAGAAAATACTCTAGTGTAATTGTGTAAGTGCAGAAAAAATTGGCACATAAAAATTTATTCATAATATTAAGTTTCTAAATGAAATCATACATGAACAATAATGGAAGTTCCTCTAAATCACCCACTTTTTAATTTATTACTCTCAATTCTGATCATATACAAATTAATATTTTAATTGCTTCCATACCCAGTTGAATTTGAAATATGATTTAACAGATTTATTAATCTTCTGAAACTAACTATAACTCTTTATTGCCTTTACTTCTGAGACAAATTTATACTTTGCTGTGAAATTAACAAATAGCCTATAGCAAAAAGGGGAGTTTTACACTAATATAGTGATGACATAAATTAATAATAATGAAGCATTACACTAGTAGTTATTTTTTTTGACACCTGAAGCAGAAGTGTTAACAAGTGAAACATAAATGATAAACTTGAGAAAAGAAGGGTCTTAATTAGTCTGGCCCAGCATGTGGGTGTAGGCTGTAGATATTTTCAAATCACTAAGATTACAGTTGGTATCAAAAGGGACTTAACCTGGTTACTAAATTTCCTTACTGGTGGGAAAAAAAGGGCAAAAAAAGACCAAGTATTCTAAGTAATCAGAAAAATATCTTGGGTAATACTCTAACCAAAAATGAAAGAGTGATAAATTAGCTTAGTAAACTATACCCTAAAACTCTTGGGAATGTGTAATTGAACCTTGATTACTGTTGATGCATCAATGGGAGAGATTTATCCCCAGGCTAGTCAACTGTGACAACTAGCTGTGACCACTGAGCAACAAACTTTGATCACTATAGAAAATCAGCTGTGCAGGAGACCACTTCACAGAGCAGGACTTACTGCAGTGGGGCACTGGTGCCTGTGAAGTTCACCCCTTGTGTGTGTGGCTCGTGGAGGTGGTTGGCTGGTGATGCCTCAACATGGTGTGAAGCTGTCCACTGTGTGCACTGTATTTGGGTCCTACCAGAAGGTTCAGGCTAAGGTCAGCTACTGTCTGTACTCTACCCAGGGACCATTTAGCATGATCTACAAAGCAATCTGCAGATGACTCCTAGTTGTGCTGGGTTTGGAGGTGCGCAGGTGAGGCCAACCTAGGAACCAAGGTGGTCTACTGCAAGTGCCAGACCTGAGGCAACTTAGGAGAGGTACAGGCAAGATAAGGTCAGATGTTACTTGTTTGAGAGATTTTAGGAAAATATGAAGCATGAAATAGATAAGCTATCATAAGGAAAAGCCACTAGAAACAGGCTAGCTTAACCTAAAAGTTGGGTGGGGTGGGACCTCAGAGAATTACCAGTACAGGGTGAATAGTGTGAGTCAGGATAATGGAGTCTCAGATATGGTGCCTGCCAGCAGGCTGTAGGGGAGGAGGGCTCATCAAATTAACAATGGCTCTGTCAGAAATTCTTTTTGGGAGAAAGCTGTCCCTCCAGCTCTTGCCATGCTCATATAGGGCAGGAGGGCACACACCTTAAGTAGCAAGCTGTTATGATGGGGGAAGTTGTACCAAGGACAACCTACTATATTTGGCCACTCTGCTAAGCCCAAGAGACATAGCAACTCTACATAATGCGTAGAAAAAAACACAAGGAGACTGCCAAAATAGGAGACAAAGAAACATATCCCAAATGAAAGAACAGGGGGAAAAAATCTCTAGAAAAGAACTAGACAAAATGGAGACAAGGAATCTATTAGATTGGTTATAAGGATGTTCAATGAACTTAGTGATAATTTCAACAGCATAAAAGACTAGCCAGAAATGAAGGATATACTAATTGAAATGAAGAATAATTTATAGGGAATCAACAGTAGAGTAAATGAGGCTGAGAATTAAATCAGTGACTGAGAAGAGAAGGAAGCAAAAAATAACCACTTAGAACACCAATGTACAGAGCCTATGGGACAACTTCAAGTGTACCAAAATTCACAACATTGGGATGCCAGAAGGAGAAGAGAGAGAGAGAGCAAGAAATTGAAAACCTGTTTGAAAAACTAATGACAGAAAACTTCCCTAACTTAGGGAAGGAAATAGATATACAAACCCAGGAGCACAGACAATTCCAAAGAAGGTGAACCCAAAGAGGCCCACACCAAGACATATAATTAAAATGCAAAAGGTAAAAGACAAAGAGAGCATCTTAAAAGCAGCAAGAGAAAAGCAGTCAGTTACCTACAAGGAAGCTCCCATAAGATTGTCAACTGATTTCTCAACAGAAATTTTGCAGGCCAGAAAGGAATGGCAAGAAATATTTAAACTGATTAGAAACAAGGACCTAAAACCAGGATTACTCCACCCAACAAATTTATTATTTAAAACTAGAGGCCTGGTGCATGGAAATTTGTGCACTCAGGGGGGTGCCTCAGCCTGGCCTGCACCTTCTCACAATCTGGGACCTCTCGGGTAGGGTCCCTAGACCTGGCCTAAGATCAGGACTTATTGGGGATTTCCTTCCCCAGGCTGCAGACAACTGGCCCCACCCCGCTGCTGCCACTGCTTGCCATCTGTGTAGCGCTGCCCCTTCTCCCCTACCATGGGTGGCCTCCCTCTGCAGGTGACAGGCTGGGGTGCAATGGCTTGGCTGGCCTGGGCCTCCCTTTTTTTTGCTGGGTGGTGGGGCCAGCCCTACAAGGGGCTGTCTGTCTACCTGATCATTCCTAACCACTTGCCTGCCTACCTGATCACCCCTAACTGCTGGTCTGCCTACCTGATCACCCCTAACCAATCTGCTTTCCTGATTTCCCCTACCTGCTTGCTTGGGGGGCAGGGCCAGCCCAGTAAGGGGCTGTCTGCCTACATGATCTCCCCTAACCACTTGCCTGCCTACCTGATCACTCCTAACCTCTGTGCCTGATTTCCCCTTACTGCTTACTTGGTGGAGGAGACAGCACTGACTTCTGGTTCTTACTAGTCATTATGACCCAGAGTTTTTATATATTAGGATTAAATGACATATAAAGAGTTTCCCATATAAGTAAATTGAAAGGAGTTCATTATCAGAAATGTTATATGAAATGTTAAAGAGTCTTCTTTAAAAAGAAGAAGAAAAAAAACGATAAAATATATAGGGTGTTTCCCCTCAAAATGTATATATATACTTTGACTAATTATAAAGGCAGGGTTTATTAAAATACACTTCAGTTTCAAAATTGAGCTGAGCTGCTAATGTGTATATATTTTTTGGATACACTGTATAAATAATAAGTGGCAATAAATACATTGCCATCAGAAATTGAATCTAAGAAGAAAATAAACAAGCAGAACAGAAACAGACTTATAGCTACTGACAACATTTTGATGGAATGGGGTGTTGGAAGATGGGTGGGAAAAGGAGAAGAGATTAAGAAATACAAATTGGTTATTTTAGAATAATAATGGAATGTCAAGTACAGCATAGGGAGTATGGTCAATATTCTTATATAATAAAACCCAAATATGCAAATTGACCGAAGAGCAGAATGACCAGTTGCTATGATGCACACTGATCACTAGGGGTAGACGCTCAACACAGGAGATGCCCCTGGTGGAAGCACTGCTAAGCCAGAATCCTGCAAGTGCAGCAGCAGTGGCAGGAGCCTCTCCTGCCTCTGTGATAGCGCTAAAGACCTCTCAAGGGATGTCCAACTGCTGACTTAATGTGGGGAGCAGGCCTAAACCAGCAGTTGGACATCTCCTGAGGGGTCCTGAACTGCAAGAAGGTGCAGGCCAGGCTGAGTATTCTAATAATTATATATGTTGTCAGATGCATGCAAGATTTATTGGGATGATCATTTAATAAATTATGTAATGTTTAATCATTAGGATATACAACTGGCGCTAATATAATACTGTATTTCAATGATAATAGAAAATAAAAATAAAAACTAAACAAACATAAAAATAAAACTCTTATGTTCACATTACTACATATTTTGAAATTTCATATAGCAGGCCTTGGATGGGTAGCTCTGTTGGTTAGAGGCAACATTGTGGGTTTGATCCTTAGTTATGGCACACACAAGAATCAACCAATGAATGCATTGGTAAGTGGAACAACTCTCTTTTCTTTCCTTTCTTTCTAAAATCAATAAAAATTTATATAGCAGATCCAATAACCTAGAACCAAAATTTGAAATAGAACAAAGCCTATACAGTGGTACCTCGAGATACGAGTTTAATTCGTTCTATAACCTTGAGGCATGGGAAACTAAGAGATGCTCGAGTAGAGGTAAACTGGTGAGTCGTGTGCAGCCAGCCGATCCGTGTGATTACTCATATCTCAACTGTTGCTTGTATTTCAAAGCAAAAATCACTTGCTCCACAGCTCGTATATCAAAAATCTCGTATGTTAGGGCACTCATATCTCGAGGTACCACTGTATATTTCAACCTTTTATAGTAAAGATACCTAAAAATTAGCATAACAAGAAGAAATCTCCTTTCATCAAAATATAACTCTAAGTGGGACATATCTGGGCTAGAAAAATTAAAGTAATATTCTAACCAACCTTTTTTATTCTACTTGATAGCAATTTGTTTTAATTTATAAGGTACCAAATCACAATTTCCTCTTGGAGTGGAAACTGTTGTTAAAAATCAAATCTGAGAATCAAATATCTTAATAAATATACTACCTTCTAACTTCATATGAATGCTAGCTTACAGTCAGCTTAACTTCTGCTGGGCTCATTGAGAGGAGGCCCTTTCAAGTTGGAGGGTCACTGAAACCTAAGAAAACATAATGCCACTGGGATGTGGAGGAAAAGAAAACCACAAGGTTGCAGCCTGTTTATAGCTTCTTCTCATGCCTTGTGTAGAAAATGTATTGGATTGTAATAAGCATTAAGAAAATTTGCTATCGCTGAGACCTGTTTGGCTCAGTGGATAGAGCATCGGCCTGTGGACTGAGAGGTCCCAGGTTCGATTCGGGTGGGGGGCATATACCTTGCTTGCGGGCACATCTCCAGTGTGGGGTGTGCAGGAGGCGGGTGATCGATGTCTCTCTCTCATCGATGTTTCTGACTTTCTATCCCTCTCCCTTCCTCTCTGTAAAAAATCAATAAAATATATTAAAAAGAAAAGAAAAGAAAATTTCCTATCAACTCCTCTCTGTGGGAAGTCTTCCTTTTAAGCCAGGGCGAGAAAACCGATTATCTATGGCAGGACGTGACTGGACCTGGAAAAAGTGGAACAAAAGCATGTTATAAAAATAAGCAATATGATGTTCCCACAGGATGCCAAAAATTATACTCTGTGCACCTTATAACGCAGCAGCATTTGAGTTTTCCTTGACTCAGGGTGTGGCAGCCAGTAGTCAGAAAATTGGTCAAAACTAATAGATAACAGCTACACAATTAACAACATTTTCTAGTCAGTTAAGAAGACTTTATATTTTTTCCCATCTCTTTTCTTAGAACACCCATTTTTAGAAAGGGCCAGATGATAGCCTCACTTTTTTTTTCTCAGTCTCCAAGTCACAACTTTAGCCTTTACTGAGCCAGAGAAAAGATGAGTTTTGAATTAGATGTGAAATAAAAAATTTTCTTTCACTGTATTGATTAAGGTATTACATATGTGTCCTTATCCCCCAAATGCTTCACCCAAGCCCCCCACACATGCACTCACACCCTGGTGTCTGTGTTCATTTTTTAGGCTTATATATATGCAAAAAGTCTTTAGGTTGATCTCTCTCCCTTACTCCCACCCTCCCCTACTATCCCTCTGAGGTCTGATGGTCTGATCAATGCTTCTCTGTCAGATCTGTTTTGGAGCATTATATTCCACAAATGAGTGAGATAATGTGATATTTATCTTTCTCTGATTGGTTTAGTTCACTTAGCACAATGCTCTCTAGTTCCATCCACGTTTTTGCAAATGATAAGAATTCCTTCTTTTTTGCAGCAGCATAGTATTCCACTTTGTAGATGTACCACAGTTCTGTAATCCACTCATCTGCTGATGGGCATTTAGGCTGTTTTCATATCTTAGATATGGTAAATTGTGCTGCTATGAATATAGGATGTATATATCATAACTGATGTTTCTAGTTTCTTGGGATATATTCAGTGGGAACACTGGGTCAAATGGGACTTTCATTTTTAGTTTTTTGAGGAAACTCCATACTATTCTTCACAGTGGCTGCACCAGCCTGCATTCCTACCAGCAGTGCAAGAGGCTTCTTTTTTTTCCCTGCATCCTCGCCAGCATTTGTTGTTGGTCAATTTGTGGATGATAGCCATTCTTACAGGTGTGATATGGTACCTCATTGTCATTTTGATTTGCATCTCTTGGATAATTAGTGACTTTGAGCATGTTTTCATATGTCTCTTGGCCTTCCTTATATACTCCTTTGAAAACCATTTTTTTAGGTCCATTGCCCATTTTTTGATTGGGTTGTTTATCTTCCTTTTGTTAAGTTGTCTGAGTTTCCTACACATGTTGGAGATTAAACCCTTATGGGTGATAACTTTGGCAAATATGTCCTCCCATACAGTGGGCTTTCTTGTTGTTTTTTTTTATTTCATTTGCTGTGCAGAAGCTTTTTGTTTTAATGTCGTCCCATTTGTTTATTTTCTCTTTAGCTTACATTGCCCTAGAAGCTACATTAGTGAAGATATTGCTTTGGCATATGTCTAAGATTTTGCTGCCTATGGATTCCTCTAGTATTTTTACAGTTTGCTCTCTTATATTTAAGTCCTGTATCCATTTGGAGTGTATTTTTGTGTCTGTTTGTGGACTAGTTTCATTTTTTTGCATGTATCTGTCCAATTTTCCCAGCACCATTTATTGAAGAGACTGTCTTGACTCCATTGTATGTTCATGCCTCGTTTGTTAAATATTAATTAAGCATAGTGGTTTGGGTCAATTTCCGGGTTCATAAAATTTTTAAAGGCAAGTAAATGTATTCAAATTGCCCAAAGTAACAACAACAACAACAACAACAACAACAACAACAACAAAAGGAAACTGGATAAGCTAGTTAGCACAATTACTATCCAATGCTGAAGTAAACAAGCGCATCAATCATAACATGGTTGAGGGACAGTTTTTGAATAATAAATGAACAGAAAGTTTTTTTCTTTTTTATTTATACAAAGTTGAGATGTTACAATAAAACTCTAATATGGAAATAAAAAGTCAGAACAACTGACCAACCAACCAAACAAAATTGCTAGTTGCTATGATGTGCACTGACCATGAGGGGGCGCACATTGACCATGGTGGACATAGGCAGCAGACAGCAGAGCATGGAACATGATAGGCTTTGGCTGCGGTGGTATGGTGGAGCAGGTCAGCAGGGATGCTTGACCAAGGCAGGGTGCTGGTAGTTGTCACTGGGGTGAGCCTCCGGTGGTTACTGAAAATTATTTGCTCCTGTGTGCTGCAGTTCCTGCTCACACCCACTGCTGATTCCAGAGATACCACTTGCACCTGGTGTCTGCCCTGACCACTCAGCGCTATCTGTAGGTGTGAGCAGCAACTGTTGGCCCCAATCACCACTCAGGGTTCTCCACCTACCTTTGCTCCTAAGGAGTAATCAGGGTCAGCAGCTGCTTCTCGCACCCACCACCAGCGATGGCCCCACTTGCATCTGCTGCCAGCAGCAGAGCCACCACTTGCACCCACAACTGGCACTAAAACCACTGCTTACACTGCTGATGTCTGGCGCCAGGCTTGATCACTCAGCACTGTCAGCAGGTGCGAGCAGCAGCTGTTGGTCCTGATTGCCCCTGAGACTTCTCCACCTTCCCCTGCTCTTGAGGAGCAATCAGGGCAGCAGCCACTACTCACAGCCACTGACAGCACTGGTCCCCAGCACTCCATGCCATCAGCAGGTGCAAGTGGGGCCAGCACCGCCACAGCATGGGAATGGTAGTGGGGGGAGCAGGGCTGCTGACAGATGGGACTGGGAGCTATGGCAGGAGGAGCCAGGCAGGGGCATAAAGAATGGGCCAAGTCTCGTGGCCTACAGTTCCTTTCATGGTGCACTGGGCCCCTAGTGCACAGATTAACAGTAATAGGTATGCTCTTCCATTAAATTTTGTTAATGCTGCATGCTAACCAGTTTAAAGAGCTATTAGGCTTGATATTTCATTCTAACATGAAGAGAATGTAAAAGCAACAACAAAACACACAAAAACATAATCACTAATTTATGGGACATTATTTTTGTGGCATAAACATTTTATTTTTAAAAACTGTAATTGTTCAGATGAATAATACAAATTAGGATGCCTTTTTCTAATTTTTAGCACTATTTTGAAAGCACTGATATAATGTGACTGGGGTGGGAAGATTTACTTTTCATTTGATGTTTGACCTTTTCAAATCTACAGTAACTGTGT
>PVJN01050514.1:0-14815 GCA_004026805.1 Lasiurus borealis
GGGAGGCAGCAGACTTGGGGGGGCAGAAGGGATGTCAATGGGGGTCCCGGGGGGGCTGAGAAGGAGGGGGTGTCCATCAGCCGAGATGGATTCTCCCCTTGTTTTGTGGGAAATTTTTTGCTGTTTTTTTTGTTAAAAAATAAAAAAAAGTAGCCGGAGCTGGTGTGGCTCAGTGGGTAGAGCGTCGGCCTGCGGGCTGGAGGGCCCCTGGCCGGTGTGGCTCAGTGGACAGAGCGTCGGCCTGCGGGCTGGAGGGTCCCTGGCCGGTGTGGCTCAGTGGGTAGAGCGTCGGCCTGTGGACTGGAGGGCCCCTGGCCGGTGTGGCTCAGTGGACAGAGCGTCGGCCTGCGGGCTGGAGGGTCCCTGGCCGGTGTGGCTCAGTGGGTAGAGCGTCGTTGGCCTGCAGGCTGGAGGGTCCCTGGCTGGTGTGGCTCAGTGGGTAGAGCTGAGTCGGCCTGCGGGCTGGAGGGTCCCTGGCTGGTGTGGCTCAGTGGGTAGCGCGTTGGCCTGAGGACTGGAGGGTCCTTGGCTGGTGTGGCTCAGTGGTCAGAGCGTCTCCCTTTAGACTGAAGGGTCCCCGGCTGGTGTGGCTCAGTGGGTAGCGTGTCGTCGGCCCGCGGGCTGGGGGGCCCCCGGCCAGTGTGGCTCAGTGGATAGAGCGTCGGCCTGTGGGACCGAAGGGTCCCTGGCTGGTGTGGCTCAGAGGATAGAGCGTCGGCCTGCGGGCTGGAGGGCCCCTGGCTGGTGCGGCTCAGTGGGTAGAGCGCGGCCTGCGGGCTGGAGGGTCCCTGGCTGGTGCGGCTCAGTGGGTAGTGCGTCGGCCTGCGGGCTGGAGGGTCCCTGGCTGGTGCGGCTCAGTGGGTAGAGCGTCGAGCGTCGGCCTGCGGGCTGATTGGAGGGTCCCTGGCTGGTGTGGCTCAGTGGGTAGAGCGTCGGCCTGCGGGCTGGAGGGCCCCTGGCTGGTGTGGCTCAGTGAGTAGCGCGTCTCCCTTTAGCCTGGAGGGCCCCCGGCCGGTGCGGCTCAGTGGGTAGCGCGTCTCCCTTTAGACTGAAGAGCCCCTGCCCGGTGTGGCTCAGTGGGTAGCGCGTTGGCCTGTGGAAGGAATGATCCTTGGCTGGTGTGGCTCAATGGTTAGAGCAGTGACCTGCGGGCTGGAGGGTCCCCGGCTGGTGCGGCTCAGTGGGTAGAGCGTCGGCCTGCGGGCTGGGGGGTCCCTGGCCAGTGCAGCTCAGTGGGTAGCGCACAGTCAGCCCGCGGGCTGGGGGGGCCCGGCCGGTGCGGCTCAGTGGGTAGAGCGTCGTCGGCCTGAGGGCTGGAGGGTCCCCGGCCGGTGCGGCTCAGTGGGTAGCGCGTCGTCGGCCTGTGGAAGGAATGGTCCCTGGCCGGTGTGGCTCAGTGGGTAGAGCATCAGCCTGCGGGGCTGGAGGGCCCCCGGCTGGTGCGGCTCAGTGGGTAGCGCGTCGAGCATCGGCCTGAGGGCTGGGGGGTCCCCGGCCCGTGCGGCTCAGTGGGTAGAGCGTCAGCTTATAGACTGAAGGGCCCTCGGCCGGTGCGGCTCAGTGGGTAGAGCGTCGGCCTGCGGGCTGGAGGGTCCCCGGCTGGTGCGGCTCAGTGGGTAGAGCGTCGGCCTGCGGGCTGGAGGGCCCCTGGCTGGTGCGGCTCAGTGGGTAGAGCGTCGGCCGGCCTGTGGGCTGAAGGGTCCCGGGTTCGATTCCATGCAGGAGGCGGCCGGTCCCTGATTCTGTCTCCTCTCATGGATGTTTCTCTCTCTCTCTTTCTATCCCTCTCCCTTCTTCTCTGAGATCCATACAAATATATATATATATTTTTTAAATAAAGAAAGAGCTGTAGCTGGTGTGGCTCAGTGGATAGAGCATCGGCCTGCGGGCTGGAGGGTCCCTGGCTGGTGTGGGTCAGTGGGTAGAGCGTCGGCCTGCGGGCTGGAGGGTCCCTGGCTGGTGCGGCTCAGTGGGTAGCGCGTCGGCCTGCGGGCTGGAGGGTCCCCGGCTGGTGCGGCTCAGTGGGTAGAGCGTCGGCCTGTGGAAGGAATGATCCTTGGCCGGTGTTGCTCAGTGGGTAGCGCATCTCCCTTTAGACTGAAGGGTCCCTGGCTGGTGTGGCTCAGTGGACAGAGCGTCGGCCTGCGGGCTGGAGGGCCCCTGGCTGGTGTGGCTCAGTGGGTAGCGCGTCGGCCTGCGGGCTGGAGGGCCCCTGGCCGGTGTTGCTCAGTGGGTAGAGCGTCACCAGCCTGCGAGCTGATTGGAGGGTCCCTGGCCGGTGCGGCTCAGTGGGTAGCGCGTCAGCCTGTGGAGGGAATGATCCTTGGCCGGTGCGGCTCAGTGGGTAGAGCGTCGGCCTGCGGATTGAAAGGTCCCGGGTTCGATCCCTTCCTCTCTGTGAAAAAAAAAATCAATAAAATAGATATTTTTTTTAAAAATAAAATAAAAATAAATAAAAATAGAAGAATCTCATGCAAAAAACCCGCACAGCCGCGCCCTGTGTCATTCTCCCTCCCGGGGAGACGGGGCACTGAGGGAGAGCGGAGGTCAGGGGTCAGGGGTCATGGGGTCACGGGGCTCCCCCCCCAAACCAAACCTTCCTTTTTTTGGGGGGGAGTGAATCACCCCCCGGGGGAAAACGGGGAAAGAAATGCCTCTCCAGGTTTGTGCCTTCGGAGAAGAAGAAGGAAAATAAAATAAAATAAAATCAAAATTTAAAATAAATAAATTTTTATTTATATTTTTATTTATTTTAGATTAAACTTTTATTTATTTATTTTATTTGTATTTTCCCGGCCGCGCGCGCGCGTGCGTTTTGTCTCCTCCCCCGGTTTTTACAGCAAAAAAATAAGTAAAATAAAATAAAAAAATAAAATAAAATAAAAATAAAAACAGCAGCCGCGCGTGCGTTTTGCTTCTCCCCCGGTTTTTACAGCAAAAAAATAAAAATAAAAATAAAAATAATAATAACAATAATAATAATAAAAAAAATAAACAGCGGCCGCGCATGCGTGCGTTTTGCTTCTCCCCCGGTTTTTACAGCAAAAAAATAAAAATAATAATAATAATAATAATAATAATAAAATAAAAATAAACAGCGGCCGCGCATGCCTGCGTTTTGTCTCCTCCCCGGTTTTTACAGCAAAAAAATAAAATTAAATTAAATTAAAAATAAAATTAAAAATAAAATTAAAAATAAAATTAAAAATAAAATTAAAAATAAAATTAAAATTAAAATAAACAGCGGCCACGCGCGCGTCCGTTTTGTCTCTTCCGGTTTTTACAGCAAAAAAATAAAAAATAAAAAATAAATTAAAATAAAAAAAGCGCGAACGGCCGGACTCTCCCGGGGACCATTAGCGGCCGCGGCCTGTCAGCGCGTCGGCGGGTGACGGACAGGTGTCCCCGCGGCCGCTCGTCAGTCCGCTGACAGGGCGGATGGGGGAGACGGGGGCGGGGGAGGAGGAGGGGGAGGAGGAGGTGGTGGATCCTCCTTTAAGCGCAAAAGGGGGCGCCTGGGAGCCCCGTATTAGACGGTGAAACAATGTAGCGAGTTTCCATTCCTGAAGGTGAAACAATGTATCCCTTTTTCTCACGTGAAACAATGTAGCAAGTTTTTTCCATTCTAGTAGGTGAGACAATGTATCTTTTCTCCTTCATTCGGAGAAAAGGTGAAACAATGTATCTCTCTCTCCTTTCCTGAAGGTGAAACAATGCATCCTTTTTTCCTCGCGTGAAACAATGTGTCGATTCTCACTCAAACAGGTGAAACAATGTATCTATTCTCCTTCCTTTCGGGTGAGAAGGTGAAACAGTGTATCTCTCTAGTTTCCTGTCGGGGAGACAATGTATCTTTTCTCCTTCCTGTCAGTGAGACAATATATCCTTTTTCTCACGTGAAACAATGTAGCAAGTTTTTGCTCAAATAGATGAAACAATGTGTCTAGTTTTCATTCTAGTCGGTGAGACGATGTATCTCTTTCCTTCCTGAAGGTGAAACAAAGTGTCCTTTTCTCGTGCAAAACAATGTAGCAAGTTTTCACTCTTGTAGGTGAGACCATGTATCTTTTCTCCTTCCTTTCGGGTGAAAAGGTGAAACAATGTATGTTTCTAGTTTCCTGTCGGGGAGACACTGTATCCTTTTTCTCACGTGAAACAATGTAGCGAGTTTTTATTCTAGTCGATGAGACAATGTATCTCTCTCCTTCCTGAAGGTGAAACAAAGTATCCTTTTTTCCTCACGTGAAACAATGTAGCAAGTTTTCGCTCAAGTGGGTGAGACAATGTATCTTTTCTCCTTCCTTTCAGGAGAAAAGGTGAAACAACGTATCTTTCTAGTCTCCTGTCGGGGAGACAATGTATCCCTTTTTCTCACGTGAAACAATGTGTCGAGTTTTTACTCCAGTCGGTGAGACTGTGTCTCTATCTCTTTCCTTCCTGAAGGTGAAACAAAGTAGCCTTTTTTTCTCACGCGAAACAATGTAGCAGGTTTTTCAATCAAGTAGGTGAAACAGTGTATCTTTTCTCCTTCCTTTCGTGTGAAAAGGTGAAACTATGTATCTTTCTAGCTTCCTGTCGCTGAAACAATGTATCTTTTCTCTCACGTGAAGCAATGTATCAAGTTTTCGCTCAGAAAGTAGATGAAACAATGTATCCTTTTCATTCCTGTCGGTGAGACAGTGTATCTTTTCTCCTTCCTGTCAGGTGAAAAGGTGAAACAATGTATCTTTTCTCCTTCCTGTCAGGTGAAAAGGTGAAACAATGTATCTTTCTAGTTTCCTGTCAGGGAGACAGTGTATCTTTTCTCCTTCCTGTCAGTAAAACAATGTATCTTTTTTTTCTCACGTGAAACAATGTATCGAGTTTTCACTCTAGTTGGTGAGACAATGCATCTCTCTCCTTCCTGAAGGTGAAACAATGTATCAAGTTTTCACTGAAGTAGATGAAACAATGTCTTTTCTCCTTCCTGTCAGTGAGAAGGTGAAACAATGTATCTCTCTAGTTTCCTGTCGGGGAGACAATGTATCTTTTCTACTTCCTGTCGGTGAAACAATGTAGCGAGTTTTCATTCTAGTCGGTGAGACAATGTATCTCTCTCCTTCCTGAAGGTGAAACAATGTATCCCTTTTCCTCGTGTGGAACAATGTAGCAAGTTTTCGCTCAAGTAGATGGAACAATGTATCCTTTTCATTCCTGTCGGGGAGACAATGTAACTTTTTCTCACGTGAAACAATGTGTCGAGTTTCCATTCTAGTCGGTGAAACAATGTATCTTTTTTTCCTCACGTGAAACAATGTATCAATTTTTCATTCTGGTCAGTGAGACGATGTATCTTTTCTCCTTCCTTTCGGGTGAAAAGGTGAGACAATGTATCTCTCTCCTTCCTGAAGGTGAAACAATGTATCTCTCTAGTTTCCTGAAGGTGAAACTGTATCAAGTTTCATTCTAGTCGGTGAGACAATGTATCTTTTCTCCTTCCTTTCGGGCGAGGAGGTGAAACAATGTATCTTTCTAGTGTCCTGTCGGGGAAACCATTTACCTTTCTCTCCTTCCTGTCAGTGAAACAATGTATCCTTTTTTTTCTCACGTGAAACAATGTATCGAGTTTTTATTCTAGTCAGTGAGACCATGTATCTCTCTCCTTCCTGAAGGTGAAACAATGTATCCCTTTTTCTCATGTGAAACAATGTATCGGGTTTTCACTAGAGTATGTGAGTCAATGTATCTTTCTAGTTTCCTGCTGGTGAGACAATGAATCTTTTCTCCTTCCTGTCAGTGAAACAATGTAGCGAGTTTCATTCGTGTGTCGGTGAAACAATGTATCTTTTTTTCCTTGCGTGAAGCAATGTGTCGAGTTTTTTCACTCTAGCAGGTGAGACAATGTATCTCTCTCCTTCCTGAAGGTGAAACAATGTATCGAGTTTTCACTCTAGTAGATGAAACAATGTATCCTTTTCTCACTCCTGTCGGTGAGGCCATGTATCTTTTCTCCTTCCTGTCAGTGATAAGGTGAAACAATGTATCTTTCTAGCTTCCAGTCGGGGAGACAATGTATCTCTCTCCTTCCTGTCGGTGAAACGATGTAGCAAGTTTTCACTCTAGTCGGTGAAACAATGTATCTTTTCTCCTTCCTTTTCGGGTGAGAAGGTGAAACAATGTATCTCTCTACTTTCCTGTCGGGGAGACGAGGTATCTTTTGAAACAATGTATCAAGTTTTCACTCTAGTCTGTGAGACAGTGCATCTCTCTCTCCTTTCCTGAAGGTGAAACAATGTATCTCTTTTCCCCCTCTCGTGTGAAACAATGTATCGCTTCTTGTTCAAGCAGGTGAAACAATGTATCTTTCTAGTTTCCTGTCGGTGAAACGATGTATCAAGTTTCATTCTAGTCGGTGAAACAATGTATCAAGTTTTTTCCACTTGAGCGTGAGACAATGTATCTCTCTCCTTCCTGAAGGTGAAACAATGTATCTAGTTTTCACTCGAGTAGACGAAACAGTGTATCTTTTCTCCTTCCTTTCGGGCGAAAAGGTGAAACAATGTATCTTTCTAGTTTCCTGTGGGGAAACAGTGTATCTTTTTCCTCACGTGAAACAATGTATCGAGTTTTCGCTTGAAAGGGAATTCTTTCCAGCTTCCTCCATCTTAGGTGATTACGCCCTTAACGAGACAAAGAGACTTGCCAATTACCCAACCCACCATTAGGTAACCCAGCAAGAATGTGCCGGGAGATAACCTAATAAGGCAAAACACCTGCGTAAGCAGACCCTGGCCCCTACCTGGCCTATCAGGATGGGCCAACTCAGTAATTCAAACAGCTCTCCACCCCCCTCCCCCAGTATAAAATGGTCATGTAACAAAGGTTCAGGGCTCTCAGCCTCTGCTCTGCTTTCAGAGTATGTTGTGAGCCCCAGCATGCTGGTCTGAATAAACCCCTTTGTTTTTGCATGAGATCGTCTCTTGGTGCTCTGTAAGTGCGGCTTGCGTTCCGGGCTTAACACGCTCAGAAAGTAGATGAAACAATGTATCCTTTTCATTCCTGTCGGTGAAACGATGTGTCTTTTCTCCTTCCTTTCAGGTGAAAAGGTGAAACAATGTGTCTTTCTGGTTTCCTGTCGGGGAGACAATGTATCCAGTTTCATTCTAGTCGGTGAGACAATGTATCTCTCTCCTTCCTGTCAGTGAAACAATGTAGCGAGTTGCTTTCTAGCCGGTGAAACAATCTATCTCTCTCCTTCCTGAAGGTGAAACAATGTATTCTTTTTCTCGCGTGAAACAATGTAGCAAGTTTTTCAATCAAGTAGATGAGACAATGTATCTCTCTCCTTCCTGAAGGTGAAACAAAGTATCGTTTCTCGCGTGAAACGATGTATCTTTCTAGTTTCCTGTCAGGGAGACAATGTATCTTTTCTCCTTCCTTTTCGGGGTGAAAAGGTGAAACAATGTATTTCTCTCCTTCCTGAAGGTGAAACAATGTATCGAGTTTTTCACTCTAGTAGATGAGACCATGTATCCTTTTCATCCCTGTCGGGGAGACGATGTATCTTTTCTCCTTCCTCTGGGAAAAGGTGAAACGATGTATCTTTCTAGTTTCCTGTCAGGGAGACAATGTATCTTTTCTCCTTCCTGACAGTGAAACAATGTATCGAGTTTTCACTCTAGTCGGTGGGACAATGTGTCTCTTTCCTTCCTGAAGGTGAAACAATGTATCTTTTTTTCTCACACGAAACAATGTAGCAGGTTTTCGCTCAAATAGATGAAACAATGTATCCTTTTCATTCCTGTCAGGGAGACACTGTATCTTTTTTCTCACATGAAACAATGTGTCGAGTTTTCATTCTAGTCGGTGAGATAATGTATCTCTCTCCTTCCTGAAGGTGAAACAAAGTATCCTTTTTCTCATGTGAAACAATGTAGCAAGTTTTCACTCTAGTAGGTGAGACAATGTATCTTTTCTCCTTCCTTCGGTGAAAAGGTGAAACGATGTATGTTTCTAGTTTCCTGTCGGTGAAACGATGTATCTTTTTCTCTCACGTGAAACAAAGTATCAAGTTTTCACTCAAGCAGATGAAACAATGTGTCTTTTCTCCTTCCTTTCAGGTGAAAAGGTGAGACAATGTATCTTTCTAGTTTCCTGTCAGGGAGACAGTGTATCTTTTCTCCTTCCTGTCAGTGAAACAATGTAGCGAGTTTTCACTCTAGTGGGTGAGACAATGTATCCTTTCTCCCTCCTTTCAGGAGAAAAGGTGAAACGATGTATCTTTCTAGTTTCCTGACGGGGAGACAGTGTATCCCTTTTTCTTGCGTGAAACAATGTGTCGAGTTTCCATTCTAGTCGGTGAGACTGTGTCTCTATCTCTTTCCTTCCTGAAGGTGAAACAATGTATCTTTTCTCCTTCCTGTCAGAGAAAAGGTGAAACAATGTATCTTTCTGGTTTCCTGTCGGGGAGACAATGTATCTTTTCTCCTTCCTGTCGGTGAAACAAAGTATCTTTGATTTTTTCACCGAGAGGAAGGGAGAGGGAGAGAGAGAGTCAGAAACATGGATGAGAGAGAGAGAGACATCCATCAGCCGCCTCCTGCACGGGACCCTTGAATCCGCACGCAGGCTGGCGCTCTACCACTGAGCCACACCGGCCAGGGATTAAATATCTCTCTATATATATATTTTAATCTATTTCACAAAGGAACGGAGAGGGAGAGAGAGAGAGAGAGTCGTGGATTTGCCTGCCTCCTGCACGCCCCCACCCCCCCACTCCCTTTACTGGGGATCGAGCCCGCCACCTGGACCGGGAATCGAACCCGTGACCCTGGAGTCCACAAGCGGGCTCTCTGTCACTCTACTCACTGAGCCACAGTGGCCGGGGGCCCATCGCGGCCTTTTTGCACAACCCTTTTTGCAAACAATGTTTCTCTCCCCCCGCACGGCCTTTTTGCAACAATGTTGCACTCTGCAAAAGGCGTTTTTGCAACAGTTTCCTTCCCTCAAAGACCTTTGCAACCAAGTTTCCTTCCTCTCTGGGGCCTTTTGCAACAATGTTTCCTTCCCCCTCACGGGCCTTTGCAACAGTTTTCTTTCCCTCTAGGGCCTTTTTGCAACAATGTTGCATTTCTGCGCGGCCTTTTGCAACGAAGTCTCCTTCCCTCACTGCCTTTCTTTTGCAACAATGTTGCACTCTGCAGGCCTTTGCAACAATGTCTCGCTCCCCCAAACACCCTTTGCAACAATGTTGCGCTCTACAAAGAGGCCTTTTTGCAACAAAGTTTCCTTCCCTCTCGGGCCTTTTGCAACAAGGTCTCGCTCTGGCCACCTTTGCAACTAAGTTTCCTTTCTCTCTTGGGCCTTTTGCAATGTTTCACTCCCCCAAACGCCCTTTGCAACAATGTTGCGCTCTGCTTGGCTTTTTGCAACAAAGTTTCCTTCCTCTCGCGGCCTTTCTTTGCAACAATGTCTCACTCCCTCTCGGGCCTTTTTGCAACAATGTTGCACTTTTGCACCGCCCTTTTTGCAAACAATGTTTCCTTCCCTCAAAGACCTTTGCAACAAAGTTTCCTTTCTCTTTGGCTTTTCACGGCGTTTCCTTCCTCTCTCGGGCCTTTTTTGCAACAATGTTTCCTTCCCTCAAAGACGTTTGCATCAACGTTTCCTTTCTCTTCCAGGCCCTTTGCTCTGCAAAGGGCCTTTTTGCAACAATATTTCCTTCCCTCAAAGACCTTTGCAACAAAGTTTCCTTCCCCCTCACAATGTTGCGCTCTGCAAAAAAAGACCTTTTTGCAACTAAGTTTCCTTTCTCTCTTGGGCCTTTTTGCAACAATGTCGCACTTTCTTCACGGCTTTTTTGCAACAATGTTGCGCTCTGCAAAACGGCCTATTTGCAACAAAGTTTCTCTGTTCACTGGTCTTTGCAACAAAGTTTCCTTTCTCTCTGGCCTTTCACGGCGTTTCCTTTCCCTCTCGGGACTTTTTGCAACAATGTTGCACTATGCACGGCCTTTGCAACCAAGTTTCCTTCCCTCCCCGGCCTTGGCAACAATGTCTCGCTCCTGTATGCCATTTGCAACAATGTTGCGCTCTGCAAAGGCCTTTTTGCAAGAAAGTCTCCTTCCTCTAGCGGCCTTTTTTGCAACAATGTCTCACTCCCCCCAAACGCCCTTTTGCAACAATGTTTCACTCTGCAAAAGGCCTTTTTGCAACAAAGTGTCTCCTTCCCACCTCACGCCCTTTGCAACAAAGTTTCCTTTCTCTCTGGCCTTTCACGGCGTTTCCTTCCTCTCTCCGGCCTTTTTTGCAACAATGTTGGGCTCTGCAGGGCTTTTCTGCAACAATGTTTCCTCTCTTTGTTGTGAAGGCCTTTTTGCAAGAGCGCAAAGTTTCCTTCCCTCACGGCCTTCTTTTGCAATAATGTGTCCTTCCCCCCTCACGCCTTTTGCAACAGTGTTTCTCTACCTCGCAGCTCTTTGCAACAATGTTGCGCTTTCTGCACGGCCTTTTTGCAACAAAGTTTCCTTTCTCTCTGGCCTTTCAGGGCGTTTCCTTCCTCTCTCTGGCCTTTTTGCAACAATGTTGCACTATGCACGGCCTTTGCAACAATATTTCCTTCCCTCACGCCCTTTGCAACAATGTTGCGCTCTGCATAGGGCCTTTTTGCAACAAAGTTTCCTTCCTCTCACGGGCCTTCTTTGCAACAATGTTTCACTCTGCAAAACGGTCTTTTTCAACAATGTTGCGCTCTGCAAAGGCCTTTTTTGCAACAGTTTCCTTCCCTCAAAGACCTTTGCAACGAAGTTTCCTTTCTCTCTCTCTCTGGCCTTTTTGCAACAAAGTTTCCTTCCCTCGCGGCCTTTTCTTTGCAACAATGTTTCACTCCCCCCACATACCCTTTTGCAACAATGTTGCGCTATGCAAAGGCCTTTTTGCAACAAAGTTTCCTTCCTCTCACGGGCCTTCTTTGCAACAATGTTTCACTCTGCAAAACGGCCTTTTTGCAAACAATGTTTCCTTCCCCTCTCGGGCCTTTTGCAACAATTTTGTGCTCTGCAAAGGCCTTTTTGCAACAAAGTTTCCTTCCCTCACTGCTTTTTTTGCAACAATCTTTCACTCCCTCTCGGGCCTTTTTTGCAACAATATTGCGCTCTGCAAAAAATGGCCTTTGCAACAGTTTCCTTCCCTCGAGGCCTTTCTTTGCAACAATGTTTCACTCCCTCACGACCTTTTTGCAACAAAGTCTCCTTCCTCGAAACCTTTGCAACAATGTTTCCTTCTCTCAGGTCCTTTTGCAACAATGTTGCGCTCTGCAAAGGGCCTTTTTGCAACAACGTTTCCTTCCCTCGCAGCCTTTTTCTTTGCAACAATGTTTGACTCCCTCACGGGTCTTTTTTGCAACAAAGTTTCCCTCCCCTCGTGGGCCCTTTTTTGCAACAGTTTCCTTCCCTCACTGCCTTTTTGCAACAATGTTGCGCTCTGTGGGGCTTTTTTTCACAACCAAGTTTCCTTCCCTCCCCGGCCTTTTTGCAACAATGTTTCTCTCTCTCACAGGCCTTTGCGACAAAGTTTCGCTCCCTCTCTGGCCTTTTTTGCAACAATGTTTCCTTTCCCCCCTCACGCCCTTTGCAACAATGTTGCGCTCTGCAAAAGGCCTTTTTGCAACAGTTTCCTTCCCTCAAAGGCCTTTTTGCAAACAATGTTTCCTTTCTCCCTCTGCAACCCTTTGCAACAATGTTTCCTTCCCTTCACGGCCTTTGCAACAATGTTGCGCTCTGCAAAGGCCTTTTTGCAACAAAGTTTCCTTCCCTCCTGGCCTTTTGCAACGTTGTTTCTCTGCCTCCCGGGCCTTTTTTGCATCAGTTTCCTTCCTCTCGCGGCCTTTTTTGCAACAATGTCTTACTCTCCCCCAAAACGCCCTTTACAACAATGTTGCGCTCTGCAAAGGCCTTTTTGCAACAAAGTTTCCTTCCCTCAAAGACCTCTGCAACAGTTTCCTTCCCTCGCGGCCTTTTTGCAACAAAGTGTTTCCTTCCCCCCTCACGCCCTTTGCAACAAAGTTTCCTTTCTCTCTGGCCTTTCATGGCGTTTCCTTCCTCTCTCGGGCCTTTTTGCAACAATGTTGCGCTCTGCACGGCTTTTTGCAACAAAGTCTCCTTCCTCGATGCCTTTGCAACAATGTTTCCTTCTCTCGGGCCTTCTTTGCAACAATGTTTCACTCTGCAAAACGGCCTTTTTGCAACAAAGTTTCCTTTCCCTCGCGGCATTTTTTGCAACAATGTTGCTCTCTTTGCAAAAAGGCCTTTTGCAACAAGATTTCTTTCCCTCAAAGACCTTTGCAACAAAGTTTCCTTCCTCTCTCGGTCCCTTTGCAACAAAGTTGCGCTCTGCAAAGGCCTTTTTGCAACAAAGTCTCCTTCCTCTTGCGGCCTTTTTGTAACAATGTTTCCTTTCTCTCTCAGGCCTTTTGCAACAGTTTCCTTCCCTCGCGGCCTTTTTGCAACAAGGTTTCTCTACCTCATGGCCCTTTGCAACAATGTTGCGCTCTGCAGAGCCTTTTTGCAACAAAGTTTCCTTCCCTCACGGCCTTTTTGCAACAATGTTTCACTCCCCCCACACGCCCTTTTGCAACAATGTTGCGCTGTGCAAAAGGCCTTTTTGCAACAATGTTTCCTTCCCTCTCGAGCCTTTTTGCAACAATGTTGTGCTCTGCATGGCTTTTTGCAACAAAGTTTCCTTTCTCTCTCGGGCCTTTTGCAACAATGTTTCACTCTGCAAAACGGCCTTTTTGCAAACAATGTTTCCTTTCCCTCTCTCGTGCATTTTGCAACAAAGTTTCCTTTCCCTCTCGGGCCTTTTTGCAACAATGTTGCGCTCTGCATGGCTTTTTGCAACAATGTTTCCTTCCCTCTCGGGCCTTTTTGCAACAATGTTGCGCTCTGCATGGCTTTTTGCAACAAAGTTTCCTTCCTCTCACCGGCCTTTCTTTGCAACAATGTCTCGCTCTGCAAAATGGCCTTTTTGCAACAGTTTCCTTCCCTCAAAGACCTTTGCAAGAGTTTCCTTCCCTCGTGGCCTTTTTTGCAATAATGTTTCCTTCCTCTCAGGGGCCTTTTTTGCAACAATATTGCGCTCTTTGCAAAAAGGCCATTTTGCAACAAGATTTCCTTCCCTCAAAGACCTTTGCAACAATGTCTCCTTTCCCTCTCGGGCCTTTTTTTGCAACAATGTCTCACTCCCCCAAACGCCCTTTTGCAACAATGTTGCGCTCTGCAAAGGCCTTTTTGCAACAAAATCTCCTTCCCCCTAATGGCCTTTGCAACAAAGTTTCCTTTCTCTCTCGGGCCCTTTTGCAACAGTTTCCTTCTCTCTCAGGCCTTTTTGCAACAATGTTGCACTCTGTGCGGCCTTTGCAACGAAGTTTCCTTCCTCTCTCGGGCCTTTTTGCAACAATGTCTCACTCCCCCCGCACACCCTTTTGCAACAATGTCTCACTCCCCCCGCACACCCTTTTGCAACAATGTCGCGCTCTGCAAAAGGCCTTTTTGCAACAGTTTCCTTCCCTCAAAGACCTTTGCAACTAAGTTTCCTTTCTCTCTCTCGGGCCTTTTTTGCAACAATGTTGTGCGCTGCAAAGGCCTTTTTGCAACAAAGTTTCCTTTCTCTCTGGCCTTTCACAGCGTTTCCTTCCTCTCTCGAGCCTTTTTGCAACAACGTTGTGCTCTGCCCGGCCTTTTTGCAACAAAGTTTCCTTCCTCGATGCCTTTGCAACAATGTTTCCTTCTCTCGGGCCTTCTTTGCAACAATGTTGCGCTCTGCAAAGGGCCTTTTTGCAACAGTTTCCTTCCCTCAAAGACCTTTGCAACAAAGTTTCCTTTCTCTCTCTCTCGGGCCTTTTTGCAACAAAGTTTCCTTCCCTCGTGGCCTTTTCTTTTCAACAATGTTTCCTTTCTCTCTCTAGGGCCTTTTTGCAACGATGTTTCACTCTGCGAAATGGCCTTTTTGCAAACAATCTTTCCTTTCCCTCTCGGGCCTTTTTGCAACAATGTTGCACTTTCTTCACGGCTTTTTTGCAACAATGTTGCGCTCTGCAAAAATGGCCTTTTTGCAACAGTTTCCTTCCCTCAAAGACCTTTGCAACAAAGTTTCCTCCCCTCCCCGGCCTTTTTGCAACAAATGTTTCCTTCCCCCTCACGTTTTTTGCAACAATGTTTCCTTCCTCTCACGGGCCTTTCTTTGCAACAATGTCTCACTCCCTCTCGGGCCTTTTTTGCAACAATGTTGCACTATGCACGGCCTTTTTTGCAACAATATTTCCTTCCCTCACGCCCTTTGCAACCATGTTGCGCTGTCTCCTCGGCAGGAAAAAGTGGCTGACGGCCCGGGGCTGGCGTGTGTGTGTCTGTGCGTGTGTGTGTGTCTGTGTCTGTGTGTGTGTGTCCGTCCCCGCGCGCTCAGACCCTCTAATTGGGCGTCTCCGCGCGGGGAAGTCATCAGAAATCAATTAGGGGATCAAGTGCCCCTTTTACCAGCGCCGCCACGCGAACCCCGTTCAGCCGCGGGGGGAGGGGGGAGGGGAAGGGAGAGGGGGGTCGTTTTCATGTTTTTTTTTGCTTTTTTTTCTGCTTTTTTTCTTTTTTTTTCTCTCTTTTCCCCCCTCCCCGCCCCGCGCGCCCTGTGATCCGCGCGTAATTGCCGGAGCAGATGGCGGCCCGGCCCCGCGCGCGGCTAATGGAACATGATTAGAGGGTCGCGGGCCCCGGCGCTCCGCCCGCCGCCCCCCCGAGAACCTGCTCCCCAATTATTTTTAATTGCCGCCGCCTCCGCTCCCCGC